>JANAVB010044619.1:10057264-10327264 GCA_029216955.1 Iris pallida
TACGGCGTAGATGTATATTCTGGACCATGGCTAATTGTACATTTATGTATTTTTGGTATATTCAGTTGTTGTATCTTTTTCATTATGTCAACTCTCATGATTATGTATGTATTTGTATTTAGGACGCCTTATCCATCTCATATGTGATTTACTTTTTATTGCTTCTTGTGTTGATTGGTTTGAGATATGATTTGTTCGACCTTATCCATCTCATAGCAGTTACGATCTATCCGTCACACGACAATAGAGATGGCTAGTTAATAAGTCGTGCCCCTAGCAAATGTCTCAAACCGTGTAGTGTGTGTGTCATGGCCAAGGAGATATGAGAATATCCCACAACAAGAAGGTAGTCCACTAAAACTAAGTCAACATGCATAAAATAAAGTAACGACTAATAGAGTCGCTTGCACCCAAGTATGGTTTGGACGCGCAGTTTATAAACTAACAAATATGAAACAAAGTAAATAAATGCAAAAAATAAATAATATGACAGTTAATTATAGCAAGGTATACTTGCCTGGGTCTTGAGCACTGTGGTGGCGTAGATCAGACAGGAAAGTAGGTGGAGCAACGACTGCCGAGGAACTAAGGTCCAAACAAACATCTTCGGATGCTGAAAATAGTCTATTATCTAATTATAATTAATACTGTAAGTATTAGATTTATTTAATAAATTTTAAATTTTGGATATGGCTTAGGTTTTCATATCATCTTTCTGAAAAACTAAACGGATCGCATTTTCGTTTCC
This sequence comes from Iris pallida, assembly GCA_029216955.1. Taxonomy (NCBI): domain Eukaryota; kingdom Viridiplantae; phylum Streptophyta; class Magnoliopsida; order Asparagales; family Iridaceae; genus Iris; species Iris pallida. The sequence continues at coordinate 10,058,013 of JANAVB010044619.1, forward strand.
GGAATCTCCCGAAATCGCAAAAATACTGAAACACGTTTATTTTTTTGGATACTAGATACTCAAACAGTTTTGTAGAAATCTACAGAACAAATTTTATCTATTAAAATATGTTTCTGGAAAGCTTACCTCGATACGCTTCTTTTAGAAAAAACTGAAGGCAAAACGGAGTTCGGAGCTAGAAGATATCGTCGTTCCAAGTTGCTCTTACAACTAAAAAGCGGGGCTGAATTCTAATGACGAATTTTAGAGTTTCTATTGGACTAAAAATAATTTCGAATTATGGCTGATAGAAGGGGGATGTATTGGGTTTATATAGGTATTTATTTCAGATTTGTCTCCTAAATTAGATAGGATTTGATTTAAATAAATTGGAGTTTGTTTTGTTAGGATAGGATATAGATAGGGATGCTTTCCTATTAGACTTAGGATTATGATTAACTTAAAATATAGTTCATATTTATCTAAATTATCTATAACATTATTTAAAATTACTATAGATAATAAATAGAGTTAATATTTATTTAAACAATTTTTATCTAATCTCATTTATACAAGCTTAAATATTTAATAGTAAATTGATATTTATTCTATATTATGTAAATAGTGTACAATATAAGTAATATGTAAAAAGTAATAAAGTTATGAAATAAATTCTAAAATTTTGAGATTTTTTTTTTGTATAATATAGTTTAGATCCTTAATGTACTAGAAAAATAGCTTTATATATTTTTATACTAAATTCACCAATGAGCACTATACTAAATACATGTAAAATAATACAAATTACATAATAAGTCAATAGATAGTTATTTAAAAATCCAAAAATTCTACAAAAATTTATTTTAAAAATCAGGGGGTTTACAAAAGTACTAAGAAGAGTTTTAATTCCCCTTAGATTTTCTACTATTTAATTCAAATTGATTTAAAAGTAACTCAATCAAATATAATCCAATGTAGATAGATTCTACCTCTAATTTAAACTGTATTTAAATAACTTAATAATTTTTTTCAACTTAAATCACCTTAATTAATTACATATTAAATCAACCCATATTTAATATACTTTTTCGAAATAATATATTAATGATAATAATTAATTTCAAAAATACAAATATATATACACTCGCATGCAAAAATAATACTTATATAAAACACAGTTTTTCTAAATTACTAGTTATACTTGTACCATAAAATAAAATAGCATTTTTTTTAAATAAAAATAAAGTTTGGCAAACCTCGGTGCGACGCATTTACAACTTCAAGCAATATAAAATATTTATCGTCTATTATTTTGAAATATTTTCTACATCTATATAATTAAAACATTTTGTCACGACCCGCACCCACTGTGAGGGTACGAGTACGTAATAACATCCAGCCTACGCCGCAGTGTCGGCGGTAGAACGCTGTTCTAGGTCACTATCTAACCATCAACTCATGCAGTATATCATGAACTCATCATGATCAACTCCGAACGGAAGACAAGTATAAGATATTGTAACTCAATCATAGTCTAAGCACGATAAGATAACATAGAAGAGATAACTAAGAAATAGAAGACAACTACTACTATTGAAATAATAACAACATCTCAACAATCTGAAGTACAACACAAGTCTCAAATCAATACAACATGTCCCAAAATAAGAACTAATGCAAGTCTAAAACTGTATCTCGATCACTGCTAAGTGTCAGGACCAAAGGTGGCTAATCCTTCGTCAGGTCCATAATGAGTAGGGCAAGTGTCCTCAGGACAATCATCTGTAAAATTCAATAGGTCCAGTCAGGACAGGAACGAGCACAATCTCATCTAGAAAACCCAAGTAAATGACAGAAAACTATAAAGCAGTTATAGACAGCTATAGGTAATCCGGTACATCACACGCCTGGCCGGGTGTGAGATGGCTATCATTTCAGTTTGATTCCAACATGAGGGTGATTCCAGAATTGGGGTATGTCTACATGTCTTACTCTAGTATTTTCCCTCCCAGCAAGTAAATCCAGAAATCCGACACAAGATTCAAGATGAGTCCAGCCAGAACATGTTGATACCAGTAAATGATTCTAGAATGATTCCAGTAATAGGGGCCAGACAATAAATGTGTGTCACATACATGAATCCAAAAATATTCATACGTGTTGTAACAGAGAATCGTATACAACTAACTATAACTGAAGTATAGTAATTGACAAATAAATGAGAGAACTATCAGAAAATGTACTCGCCTGATACTCTGAAAAGAGTAGTGTAATATCAGATATCTGCACCGGAGTCACAATGTCCTAAATAGAGCAGTATGGGTTATGACATGTCTAGAATGGTAAATAAGAACATAAAATGCAATCTACATAATTTCTAGGCTAATCTAGGTCAAAGTCAAACTTTGGTCAACCTTGGTCAATTATACTAGTCAACTAGGTCAATCCTAGTCCAGTCAAGTCTCACTAGGCCTAACCAAGCCTAGGCTAGCAAACACACCATCACAAGTCATAGAGAACACATATTACATATATATATATATGCATACATTACATTCACATATTTGAACTTGCATTCATTCAATCATAGGCATATTTACATACATTCATACAAAGATGCATAGGCACTTATATACATTCCTACAAATTGCATTCATTCATTTGTTCTTTGCATTTGATTACATACATTATCTACATTGCATATATCATGGCATACCTACACTTATCATTCATGCATTATGTTACCTACTACATGGATACTTGCATACATGCATGCTCTCCTACATTCATTTATATATAGTGCATATTCATTAAGTTTTACATAACATGCATACATAGGATATACTCATATCATATATTGCATATATACACTATATATATATATATATATATATATATATATATATATATATATATATATATATATATATATATATATATATATATATATATATTTTTTTTTTTGCATATATATATATATATATATATATATATATATATATATATATATATATATATATATATATATATATATATATGATACTCATATCATATATTGCATATATACACTATATATATATATATATATATATATATATATATAGGGGGCAAGGAAGGGCATGAAAGGGGTGTGTTGTGTGTAGGGATATTGGGCTATCATAGTTAGGATTTCAGTTTTCAGGTTCACAAGACTGTGTGTGTAGATGTGTATGTGAACAGCATAGGCTAGAAGGTCACAGGTTGTAGGTTGTGTGACAAAAACAGTGATGTGTAGTGGCATTACAGGAAGAGTGTTCTCAAGAATTCAGTACAATTGACAGTGTACATGTTAGTTCTCAGATTTATATGGGTGAAATGTGCCTGTATAACTCAGTGTGTCAGAAACAGGAAGCAGTGTGAACATATGTGGGAAAACAGTGTGGCATGTGTGGGGAAAACAGAGAATGGGGGTTCCATTTCAGTCTCATGTGTATGTAACCTATATGTGTGAGTGATACATAGATGTAGGGATACATCACAGGTTTCAGTTAAATGTGTAGGCTATATGTGCTCTTAGTTTTGTTGTGTGTGTAAAGTATGCCTGTGTGTAGATAAGGTACATGGGTGTGAAGAGAGTCAACTTAGATTTCTCAGTTTGAATCCCAGATTTTGTGTAAATAAGCTAGTGTGTACATATGTGTGTATATGGGGGAACAAATCATGTTTTCAGTTTGTGACAGTGTAAATCTCAGAATTATAGTGAAGGTGTGTACATGTGTGTGTGCATAACAGTTTCAAATTAGTGTGAACATATGAATCATTGTGAGGAAACAATTAAACTGGTGTGTAATATTCTGTTCAGTCATAGGTAAAATAGGTAAAGTTCAGTTTTACATTGTGTAGGTTACAAACATAGCTTAGTGTAGTGTGTCTAGGAAATAGTATAGCAAGGTTTAGTTAATGGACAGATATATATAGGGAAAGCATATGATTGAACCAATATCATCCCTAACCCACACTTAAACTAATATCTGTATCAACATGGTATGAACATCGGAAGGAAATAAGATAAAGGATGTGTTATATAACAGTAGGACTGGTCGAACAAAGCAGGATAATGAACATCGACCCAATGAGCAGACATTGGGATGGACATGGATGATGTATACTGACTGAATCATGAAGGAATGACTGAACCCAAATGAAATTATCAGTCACAAAGCACAGATATTAAACAAGTATCCTATAAAGAATTCTCAGTCCAAATGGACAGAACATGGTGCAGGACAATCATAACCCAACTAAATGAAAGCTAAAATATATGGAAACCTATATGAAACCAATTTGAATTTAACATCAACTCAGGTAACTGTATGAAGTCTTTTTGAAATCAAAATGAATCATTGAAAACATTAAAAAAAATAGCAAACAAAAACATCAGTGTATCAGAGTTCGGGCCCGATATCCAAAGGCCAAATTCGAATCAAAATCCTAATTCAAGGTATGTCAAGAGTGTAAAGGCAGGAGGACATGAACCTCGTGTCCAGGGAGAGTCCTTCGTGTCCAAAAAATGGGACACGTAGTGTCCAAAACCAAATTCAAAATTCTCAGAAAATAGGAAAAAATAATTATCGTGCAGCCATGTCGAGCCTTCGTAGGCTCGACGCAGAGCTCGATGTGGGTCGAGCTCGTGCTTATGGGTTCACCCAGAGTAGGGCTGCGTGCACAAGTGTCTGTATCGTGTCCACTCAAGCCGTGTCCCGAGAAAACGCGTATCAGAGTCGATTTCTCAACTGATACTGCGTAGTACAATTTCAATACGCGTGTCCGTGCTCCCTCGACACGACACGATTTCCTGTCAAACTCGAGGGGTGCACAGGCAGTCACTGCCCCCTTCCTCATGCCAAATGGCAGCTGCCCACGTGGCGTGCGCAGCGAGCACGAGGGGTGCGTGAGCAGGAGACAGTGTATGTGCGTCGTGCAGCGAGTTCGTGTCCGATTTGGACACGGACACGGCTCAAAATGTGCACAGAGCTTGGGATTCGTGAATCACATACATAGGGCTAGAAATCTGTTCAAATATAATTTTAAAATAAGAAGATTTTATTCATTCAAGCATTTCATCAAACACCCTCCTATATACCATGATACGTGTCCGATACGGACACCAAATGGACACGAAATTGGCCCAAACTTCAGGGACAACTAGGGGACACCTAGATCTAGCCTAATATGAAAAGAAATCAGAATAATAATGCAATTTAAGGGATTTTACCTATAGGTGCAAAAATTAAGAAAAGCCCCAAAATGAAGTGTTCCTCCTTGCTAGCTCGGATCCCCAAATTGCTCAAAATCTGGGATTACTCTCCATAAACAGAAAATAGAAGGGTATTAGGTTCTAATGCAAGAAACTAGAGTTAAAAAAGATTAAAAATGAGAAATCTATAGATTAGGGAAGAATGGACAAACCTTTCTTTTTCCTATGTGTTGGAATGATACAAAAGAGGTAAGAACAAGTGAATGAGTGTTTATATAGGGTGGGGATCCCTATGTGGCTGGTCACTTAGGGTTTGGTTAGGGTTAGGGCTTCAAGTTATGGGCCTATGGGCTTAAGTCACAAGTCATAGAATTTAAATCATAAGTCATTTCACCTATTCATAATTCTTTCTATTGAAACTAGATTCTAGTGACTAAAATAGGTTTGACTTAAGCTAGTCTAGGGTCATACCATTGCATACTAAGTCACCATAACTAGGGTTAGCTTCTAGGATAGTCTACAAGGTCACAGCTAGCAAAAATTAAAATTAACAATCACCAATGCAATAAATCATAAAATAATTCAAAGATGCCAAATGACCAAAATACGCTCATGCTCAAAAGTAAAAATAAATCATCCTAATGACATGGTCAGGCTCTAGGTCAGGCAGTCTCTCAGGTTACACTAGTAAGCATCAAAATCATAAGCCATAACTTAAAATAGTTTTAAATTGATTTAAAAATTACCAAAAATCATATCATGATTTAAATAGCAATAAAAATGATTATAAATACAAAATTTCAAAAATACCCTCATTTCATAAACTGGGTGTTACAAGTCTACCCTCCTTAGAAAAATTTTGTCCTCGAAATTAAGATGATCGCACCCCTACTAGGTCAAACCCCCAATCAAATCAAGGTCGATAGATAACATGCAATATAATCCTACTGGTCGTGATTCTACAGTCTCAAACAGGGTAGCTACACTATCTAGCAAATCACAAGCAATATCCTGGCAGGTACTAATGGAAATTACACATGAAAGTAGGGAGGAAGAACAAGAAGGACAAACCTGCTAACCCATCACCTGCAGCGTCAGTCTTCTCGACTGCCATCGCAAAAGCTCCACCCCTCTGGTGCTGAGCTACAGGTGGCCTAGCTCCCTCAAAAGGAGGTGCAATAGGACAATCTATCTTCTGGTGGGCACCAGACCCACAGAAATAGCAAACCTTCGGCCTCTTCCTGTACTGCTCCCAGATGTGTCTCAGCTTCCTGCAGCAGGAACAACTGATCACCTTCGGGTCCTGACCCCGATACTGATGCTGCACCTACTGAACTCCTACTGGTGTCTGCGTCTGCTGAATCTGCACATGAGGCCTCTTGGCCTGGCCTTCGCTGCTGCTGGTACCGTGAGCGTCCCGTCCCCTCTTGAGCCTCAGCTCAAGATCATCCTCTGCTGCTAAGGCACCCACCAAGATCTCCTCAAAAGTGGCGCTATGGGCACTCTTGGTATAGGACTTCACCTCCTTTACCAATCCCTTTCTGAACCTCCGGGCCTTCGTCGCCTCGGACAACCCCTCGACAAATCTGCCCAGACGGCAGAACTCCCCTGCATACTCCTCCACGGACTGGCTGCCCTGTACTAAGGCCTCGAACTGAGTCTCGAGGGCTCCTAGCGCTGCATCTGGGAAAAAATTCTCCTTGAACAGCTTCTTGAATGCTTTCCAAGTCTGCCCTGGTGTACCAACCCTCGGGTCGGTCTGGTACCAAGTGCGGGCCAAACCCTGTATCATACTGGCCGCCGCCTCGATCTGTAGCCTCGCTGGAATCTCTACCAGTCTGAAAATCTTCTCCATATGCTCTATCCACTCATCAGCGTATAAAATGCCCTCTGTACCCCTGAAGTCCCTCGGGTACATCTTCTGGAAGTCTTGGATGCCTTTCTCCTTCGGCTGGTGTGGCTGCTGAACTGTCGAAGACTGACCTGCTGCCCTCTCAACTACTGTCAGGGCCATGTCGATGCCCCGACTAAACTCTGTAGTCTGACGTTGATGCTGGGCCTGCTAGGCCTCCATGAACTGCTGAAAGAAAATAAACAGTTGGACTGCGTCAACGGATCCTGTAGGCGGCTGCTGCGGGAGCATCTCTAGAATCACCGGGCTCTGCCTGTGCACTGGTGGAGGAGCTCCTCCGAAAGTAGCTAAAGCACCTACCCCGGCTGGCTGAACAGGTGCTGCGGTATCGGGGGCTGGCTGCACAGGACGAGAGGTGACAGACCTCTCAGCAGTGTCCCTCGGTCCGGAGTGATGAGATCTAGTCTCGACCATCTTGGAGACAGATCAAACAAGGAATCAATACTGAGATAGAGGTGATACTGAGATAGAAGTGATAAATCAAGCGAGGACAGTTAATTTTCAAGGAGGACAAATCAGCAAGATGTATAGATGGCATGAATTGAAGCAAAATTTTTCCTAACTGTGATTGAGTACCTTTCCGTTAAAGTCTATCTCTCAATCCAATCGCAGGCTCGCAACAGTACAACTAAGTCGCCGTACTATTACGATATCGTACTAATGCGACTCTCGACCTGCATGGGCCACCACTAAAAATGTGTCACGACACGTAACAACGCCTAGCCTACGTCGCAGTGTCGACGGTAGAACACTGTTCTAGGTCACTATCTAACCATCAACTCATGCAGTATATAATGTACTCATCATGATCAACTCCGAACGGAGGACAAGTATAAGATATTGTAACTCAATCACAGTCTAAGCACGATAAGATAACACAGAAGAGATAACTAAGAAAAAAAAGACAACTACTACTACTGAAATAATAACAACATCTCAACAATCTGAAGTACAACACAAGTCTCAAATCAATACAACAAGTCCCAAATTAAGAACTAATGCAAGTCTAAAACTGTATCCCGATCACTGCTAAGTGTCGGGACCAAAAGTGGCTAATCCCTCGTCAGGTCTATAATGAGTAGGGCAAGTGTCCTCAGGGCAATCATCTGTAAAATTCAACATGTCCAGTCAGGATAGGAACGAGCACAATCTCATCTAAAAAACCCAAGTAAATGACAGAGAACTATAAAGCAGTTATAGACAGTTGTATTGATGAACATGACAGTTTATATTCATGTGATGGTATAGAGAGACAGATAAGGTACAAGGAAAGTAAGTAACTAAAACAAGAGAAGAATCATGGCAATAAAGACTGTAAATAGAATCTAGCTGAACTAGAGTAACATGGTATAAGTCCAGACAGTAAATGTAGACAAGTGTAAACCAAAGTAAGTCCAGTACAAGACGAATCTAATACAAGATGAATCCAGTACGAGACGATTCCAGTCATAGTGATCAATAATTCCAGGGTGAGTCCAGCCTATAATCTAACAGTGTGTTTTAAAATATCGAGATCGACATGTAAACGACTATAGGTAATCCGGCACATCACACCCCTGGCCTGGTGTTAGATGGCTATCATTCCAGTTTGATTCCAGCATGAGGGTGATTCCAGAATTGGGGTATGTCTACATGTCTTATTCTAGTATTTCCCCTCCCAGCAAGTGAATCCAGAAATCTGATACAAGATTCAAGATGAGTCCAGCCAGAACATGATGATATCGGTAAATAATTCCAGAATAATTCCAATAATAGGGGCCATACAATAATTATGTGTCGCATACATGAATCTAGAAATATCCATACGTATTGTAACAGAGAATCGCATACAACTAACTAGAACTGAAATACAGTAATTGACAAATAAATGAGAGAACTATCAGAAAATGTACTCGCCTGATACTCTGAAAAGAGTAGTATAATATCAGATGTCTGCACCGGAGTCACAATGTCCTAAATAAAGCAGTATGGGTTATGACATGTCCAGAATGGTAAATAAGAACATACAATGCAATCTACATGATTTCTAGGCTAATCTAGTTCAAAGTCAAACTTTGGTCAATCTTGGACAATTATACTAGTCAACTAGGTCAATCCTAGTCCAGTCAAGTCTCACTAGGCCTAACCATGCCTAGGCTAGCAAACACACCATCACAAGTCATAGAGAACACATATTACAGATGTATACATGCTTACATTACATTCACGTATATGAACTTGCATTCATTCAATCATAGGCATATTTACATACATTCATACAAGGATGCATAGGCGCTTGTATACATTCCTACACATTGCATTCATTCATTTGTTCTTTGCATTTGATTACATACATTGTCTACATTGCATATATCATGGCATACCTACACTTATCATTCGTGTATTATGTTACCTACTATATGGATACTTGTATACATGTATGCTCTCCTACATTCATTCATATATAGTGCATATTTATTAAGTTTTACATAACATGCATACATAGGATATACTTATATCATATATTGCATATATACACTATATATATATATATATATATAGAGAGGGGGCAAGGAAGGGCATGAAGGGGGTGTGTTGTGTGTAGGGATATTGGGCTATCATAGTTAGGATTTCAGTTTTTAGGTTCACAAGACTGTGTGTGTAGATGTGTATGTGAACAGCATAGGCTAGAAGGTCACAGGTTGTAGTTGTGTGACAAAAACAGTAATGTGCAGCGGCAGTACAGCAAAAGTGTTCTCAGGAATTCAGTACAATTGACAGTGTACATGTTAGTTCTCAGATTTTGATGGGTGAAATGTGCCTGTATAACTCAGTGTGTCAGAAACAGGAAGCAGTGTGAACATATGTAGAAAAATAGTGTGGCATGTGTGGGAAAAACAGAGAATGGGGGTTCCATTTCAGTCTCATGTGTGTGTAACCTATGTGTGTGAGTGACACATAGATGTAGGGTTACATCACAGGTTTCAGTTAAATGTGTAGGCTATATGTGCTCTCAGTTTTATAGTGTGTGTAAAGTGCGCCTGTGTGTAGATAGGGTACATGGGTGTGAAGAGAGTCAACTTAGATTTCTCAGTTTGAATCCCAGATTTTGTGTAAATAAGCTAGTGTGTACATATGTGTGTATATGGGGGAACAAATCATGTTTTCAGTTTGTGACAGTGTAAAGCTCAGAATTATAGTGAAGGTGTGTACATGTGTGTGTGCATAACAGTTTCAAATTAGTGTGAACATATGAATCATTGTGAGGAAACAATGCAATGTGTAAACTGGTGTGTAATGTTTTGTTCGGTCATAGGTAAAATAGGTAAAGTTCAGTTTTATATTATGTAGGTTACAAACATAGCTTAGTGTAGTGTGTCTAGGAAATAGTATAGCAATGTTCAGTTAATGGACAGATACATATAGAGAAAGCATATGAGTGAACCAATCTCATCTCTAACCCACACTTAAACTAATACCTGTATCAACATGGTATAAACATCGGAAGGAAATGGGATAAAGGATGTGTTATATGACAGTAGGACAGGTCGAACAAAGTAGGATAATGAACACCGACCCAATCAGCAGACATTGGGATGGACATGATGATGTATACTGACTGAATCATGAAGGAATGACTGAACCCAAATGAAATTATCAGTCACAAAGCACAGATATTAAACAAGTATCCTATAAAGAATTCTCAGTCCAAATGGACAGAACATGGTGCAGGACAATCATAACCCAACTAAATAAAAGCTAAAATATATGGAAACCTATATGAAACCAATTTGAATTTAACATCAACTCAGGTAAATGTATGAAGTCATTTTGAAATCGAAATGAATCATTGAAAACATTAAAAAAAATAGCAAACAAAAACATCAGTATATCAGAGTTCGGGCCCGATATCCAAAGGCCAAATTCGAATAAAAATCCTAATTCAAGGTATGTCAAGAGTGTAAAGGCAGGGGGACATGTCCCTCGTGTCCAGGGAGAGTCCCTCGTGTCCAGAAAATAGGACACGTAGTGTCCAAAACCAAATTTGAAATTCTTAGAAAATAGGAAAAAATAATCATCGTGCAGCCATATCGAGCCTTCGTGGGCTCGACACAGAGCTCGAGGTGGGTCGAGCTCGTGCATATAGGTTCGCCCAGAGTAGGGCTATATGCACAAGTGTCTGTATCGTGTCCACTCAAGCCATGTCCAGAGAAAACAACGCGTATCAGAGTCGATTTCTCGACTGATACTGTGCAGTACAATTTTAATACGCGTGTCCGTACTCCCTCAACACGACACGATTTTATGTCAAACTCGAGGGGTGCACAGGCAGTCACTGCCCCCTTCCTTACACCAAATGGTAGCTTCCCATGTGGCATGTGCAGCGAGCACGAGGGGTGCGTGAGCAGGGGACAGTATACGTACGTCGTACAGCAAGTTCGTGTTCGATTTGGACACGGACATGGCTCAAAATGTGCACAGATCTTGGGATTCATGAATCACACACATAGGGCTAGAAATCTGTTCAAATAGAATTTTAAAATAAGAAGATTTTATTCATTCAAGCATTTCATCAAACACCCTCCTATACACCATTATATGTGTCCGATACGGACACCAAATGGACACGAAATTGGCCCAAACTTCAGGGACAGCTAGGGGACACCTAGATCTAGCCTAATATAAAAAAAATCAGAATAATAATACAATTTAAGGGGTTTTACCTATAGGTGCAAAGATCAAGAAAAGCCCCAAAATAAAGTGTTCCTCCTTGCTAGCTCGGATCCCCAAATTGCTCAAAATATGGGATTACTCTCCATAAATAGAAAATAGAAGGGTATTAGGCTCTAATGCAAGAAACTAGAGTTAAAAAGGATTAAAAATGAGAAATCTATGGATTGGGGAAGAATGGACAAACCTTTCTTTTTCCTATGTGTTGGAATGATATAAAAGAGGCAAAAACAAGTGAATGGGTATTTATATAGGGTAGGGATCCCTATGTGGCTGGTCACTTAGGGTTAGGGCTTCAAGTTATGGGCCTATAGGCTTAAGTCACAAGTCATGGAATTTAAATCATAAGTCATTTCACCTATTCATAATTCTTCCTATTGAAACTAGATTCTAGTGACTAAAATAGGTTTAACTTAAGCTAGACTAGGGTCATACCATTGCCTACTAAGTCACCATAGCTAGGGTTAGCTTCTAGGCTAGTCTACAAGGTCACAGCTAGCAAAAATCAAAATTAACAATCACCAATGCAATAAATCATAAAATAATTCAAAAAGGCCAAATGACCAAAATACTCTCATGCTCAAAAGTAAAAATAATAATGACGTGGTCAGGCTCTAGGTTAGGCAGTCTCTCAGGTTACACTTGTCATGACCCACACCCACTGTGAGGGTACGAGTACGTAACAGCGCCCAGCCTACGCCGCAGTGTCGGCGGTAGAACGCTGTTCTAGGTCATGAACTATAACTACATAACATGAAATATACTCTCCAAAAGGAGGCCAACACAGAGGTACAACTCAATCACAATCTAAGGTAGAATGTAGCACGATGGAAATAGATAAGAAATCCTCAACTGAGGTACAGCAGAAAGAAATAATAAAGTCTCATCATCTCTAAAATATACAACTCTGAAAATAAAGACAACAACTAAGCATGAAAAGAAAGAACAGTCTAATCTCTCTACACTATACAAGGTATCATCCTGAGCAGCTGCCTGAATCTCCCCAGGGGTCCAGGTCGCGAGTGTCAACTAGGCAAGCCCCAAGTAAGGGTGCAGGGTTCCTCATCCTCCTCTGTAAATTTTTTAACAGGTCCAGTCAGGACGGAAGTGAGCACAAAACATCTCACGCAGTTCATATCATGTTAGGAAATATAAAGCATGAATAGAGTATGGTACATAAAACGCTGAAAGAAGAATGTATATGAAAACAGCAGAGATTTGATAATGGGAAATATCTATATATGATAAGTAAGAACTGTAAGCAACATGTAATTTAGAGCACGATATGGTTATGTAAACGGGTTAGGTTATACAATAAAATGGGAATCCTTTGCACGTGAGTGTACAATGGACATATACAATTTCTTATACAATAGGATTGATCACATAACCATTTCTACTCTCCCTCCCCAATCAATACACAAGGATCCAATTCAGTTACGTTACCTTATACAATGGCTTGTACAATGGCTTATACAATGGCTTATACAATGGCTTGTACAATGGCTCAATGTGATAATAAGAGTACAATATGCACAATGAGTGTACAATGATAAGGGTATTCAATAAATACAATATGTAAGTGAAACGCACATCATAATATGTATTTAGTGAATACAAGGAGATAATATCTCAGAAGAAGATCCATATAGTACCAATCCGTGATAATGATCGTGTCAGCATCAAGTACAGTAATCTAGAGCAAGAATGTAAATCCAGACAAGTATGAAATGGTCAGAGAATGTACTCGCCTCGTATCTGAATGTCTGAAATAAATGTATTATCCGAGATGAGGTACCTGACTCCTAGTTAGAGCAACACAAGTCACAACAAGTCTAAAATGATATAATGAAGTCCTACTATGCATTCTACATGATTCTAGGTCAATCTAGACCAAGGTCAACTCTTGGTCAACCCTGGTCAACTACACTAGTCAAACTAGGTCAACTAGGTCAAGACTGACCCAAACAAGTCTAATAAGTCTCACTAGGCCTAACCTTGTCGACCCTAGCATCCACACATACCAATCCAAGGCTATACAAGCCAACACAAGTCACATATCAAGATACATCACTTTCAGGCATATTCAGCATTATATATATATATATATATATATATATATATATATATATATATATATATATATATATATATATATATATATTTATATAAGAGAAAGGAACTAACATGTAAAGCTATGTGTGTGTGTGAACATGGAGGTGTACATGAAAAGAGAGATCAACACTAGTTATGTGTTTACACTACACATGTACAAAGCTAACCCATCTTCATATTAGGCTATACACACATTATCTATATAGGCAATGCCATATTTATTGTATTTCACATTGGGCTCTATGCATTATACTCACATACGTGTGTCACATTCACATAGGCAAATTCATGGTTCATTTCATATTACACTATCTCATTTACACATTCACATAGGTTAGATATAGGCAAATTCATGGTTCATTCCCCTCTATGTATATATATATATATATATATATATATATATATATATATATATATATATATGCATATATATATATATATATACATAGAGGGGAAAGGTAATCAAGCAATGTGTGTGTGTGTTGAGAGTGCAAGAGTGTATGTAGACATGTGAGTGTGTGTGGGAAGAAGAGTGGACTGAAACATGACAGGAAAATAGGAATTAGATATGAATGTGTGTAGGGTGAGTGATGTGTGTGTGGGTGAGTAATGAGTGAGGCATACAAGAGGGCTGTGTAGGTGACTGCTGTTGTGTGTGGCCATACATTAATCTCAGATTCATACAACATAGGAAAACATTCCCTAGTTCATAACTGAACTCAAAAGGAAATAGTCTAAACAGTTTACAATAGTTACAAAATTCCAGTTTTAAACTCAAACTTTATTCTCAGATTTCCAAATTCATAGTACTCAACTTCAGTTCCTTCCTAGGTTATTCAACATTTAGAAATCAACCTTAGCTTCATAACAAACACAATAATCAATTCCAACAGTTTATGGTTTCAGTTAACACATGGCAACCATCAATACACCTTATTAAAACTCAGTTTTCATGAGCCAAACACATCAATTAAATCCCAAATTCGACACACATGTAGTTCAAGTATAGGAGAACAAATCTAGGAACTATAACCCAATATTTAACAGCATTGGGTCGGTAAAAATGATGGCAAAGTTCATTTTTGAAAACTGAAAATGTGACAGGAAATACATGTTTCAGAAATTTAGAAAATGACAAACAATTAATGAAAATACCTTTAAAATGTGATTTAAAAGGTTGGTAACATAACTACATGTTGTCTACGTGTCCCAGGGTCCATCATGTGTCCATTAATATGACACAATCATGTCTAATACAAAGAAAGCTCAAAATCAGACACAACAGTGCACTGTGTCAGTGTAAGCCCCATGCACGATGAATAACTTCCTAATCAATGCACGAGACCCAAAGAAATTTGGGGAGCATGGTGACAGAACATGCCCCATTGATCCCACAAAATTTTGTGTCAACCCATCACGTATCGTGTCCTGGTGAACCCCCGAGTAGCAGGGGACAGAACCCGAACGCACGTGTGTGTCAACAGCGCGTGTCCATGCGTCGAAACCGACACAACCCGACACAAAAATCTACCACAGATGCCAGAAATCCAAAAGCAATATTAAAACCTAAATTTCTATTTAAAAACATTGCTTAAAAGAAATCGAAATGCCCTTTGAGGCATTTCGACAAACACCTAGGGACAACCTCTGATACGTGTCCAACGGACACGAAACTTATGTAATCCGACACGAAACCAATTCAGACACTTAGGGGACTCCTAGGGCTTCCTAAATATGTAAAGAAATCAGAATTTCATGGAGAAATGAGGAAGTTACCTATACTTGAACTTTCAAGAAAAACCCCCTTTCTATAGCTCTTCTCCTTGATGTCCCAATCCAATCAAATCACCACAAACTGAAATGAAATTTCCATAGCAGCAAGAATAGGTATATTAGAACCTAATGGAAGAGATTTGAATGAAAAAGGAAAAAGGAATGGAAATCTAGGGATTAATGAAGTAGGAAACAAACCTTGTTTTCTAAACTAGAGCTTTCCTAAAAAGAGGCAACCCTAAAAATTAGGAGAGTATTTATAGGGTGATGATCCCAATGATGATAGGGGTGGCCGGCCACTTAGTCTAGGCTAGGTTTTTGGAATTTGTCTTGGGCTTTGGGCCAACCTACAAGGCTATGGTTTGATTTGATTTAATAAAGGTTCTAAATCATAAGCCATGACTTATGACTTTCTAATTCCTATTGCTAACTAGAGTCTATTGACCAAACCAAGGGTTAGATTAGGTTAGACTAGAGTCAAATAACCTAACCAAGTCCATACTAACTAGGGTTAGCTTCTA
This sequence comes from Iris pallida, assembly GCA_029216955.1. Classification (NCBI taxonomy): domain Eukaryota; kingdom Viridiplantae; phylum Streptophyta; class Magnoliopsida; order Asparagales; family Iridaceae; genus Iris; species Iris pallida. The sequence goes on from JANAVB010044619.1 coordinate 10,074,259, forward strand.
GGTTGGCCTACAAGGGTCAAAACTAGTCAAAAATCAATCTAGTTCAAATAATTCCAAAATAATTCCTAAAAATTCCCATAAATTCAAATAAATTCTAATAAATTCAAATAACCCTAAAAATGTCAAAAATACCCTAATCACATGGCTAGGCTCTAGGGTAGGTAGTCTCTACTGTTTCACTAGCAAAACACTAAAAATCACAAGTTATGAATTTAAATAGTTTAAAAATAATTAAAAATCACTAAAAATCATAATATAAAATAAATATCATTAAATAATAATTATAATTACAAAATTTCAAAATTACCCTCATCTGGAAAACTGGGTGTTACAATCCTACCCACCTTATAAAAATTTCGTCCTCGAAATTAAGATGATCGTACCCCCTTCTAGGTCAAGCATAGTCAAGGGTCAATCACTAGTCAATTTTCTCAACATCCTAGTACTTGGTCGTCAGCTGGTCAACTTCCTAGGATTTTACCTATGCTAGCTATCTAGTGTTGGCAACTAGAATTTAGCAAAAGAGAAACTCTATAATAGACCAACTCTTAACCTTCCCAATCCTATCAAGTCACCCATAACTAAATACCCGCAAGCTAAGCACACCAATCCCAAATACCACGTATATATATAAGCTCAAGAACAACAACCCATCCCATATATCCTAAGTATATCATCTACAATCTATATGTATTTCGGCCTCTCAGTCTTAGGTGAACTACAACTATACTCAAGGACAGGCTCTGGTCACTGGGTGCCTCACTGGAAGGATAAAGGAAAACAATAAATAATCATCAAGGTTGTATGGCATACTAACATCCTATATGTGTAAACTGGTTGGTATTATAAATAACATAGGAATCACCTATACTGGGTTATTACTCTAACACCAATGCTAACTATCATCTCTAGGGTACAGACGCTCTACAAGTCATCATATCATTATACTATGAAAGAACCACCTATGAATAAGCTCTACAAAACTAAATATCCCTACTCCTAAACTTATTTATAACAACAGAAGGGTATAATGTTTAAAACCTTCTCAAGATACAATCTGTTAATCATATGCGTCTGTCCAAAATCATGTTGTCCAGAGTCTTCATCATGCTAGTGAGCAAGGCTACGATAATCACAGAGTCCTTGACTAAGGTACGTACCTCTAGGTTCATGGTATTTAAAATTTTCGTATTGCCGTATGCGACGGCAAAAACCTTAAATTCCCATATCCGAGAGATACATCCAAAATCTGACTACATGTCCTCACTATGCCAACTAACACGACTATCGAAGATTCTAGATCCCATTATTTAGGTGACCTAGCCCATATTATTTTGAAGAAAAAAAACATAACAAAAGAACAACATGAAAAATTAATCAATCAGCAAGGAACAGATGGAATCGGATTTCAAGGTAGTTATAAAAGACAATTTCGAAAATGGAATTGAGAAGAACGGAACTTGCAGCAAGATCTCCAATGGTCTGTGTATCCTCGACAGTCCTGATGATAGCTCGCCCTACTGGTTTTCTCTGGCCTGTTACTGATGCTGCATGAATCGCTGCTGCTGAGAGAAATCAGAAATGACGGGAGAAAGTCTCTGTACAGATAGAGGTGCACCTCCAACGTAGCAGAATGCCAACCTGAGTCGGCACAACAAGAGCTGCGATCTCGAGGCCCTGATGAACAGGACGAGAGGTGGCCAGCCTCCCGATAGTATCCCCCGAACAGAAGCGATGAGATCGTGTCTTCATAACCATCATAAAAACAGATCAAAACAAGAAGCAATTTCTGAGAATGAAGCAAAAATTCAAAGGAGGACAGTTTATATTCAAGGGGAGTCAGTAAGCAACAATTTTAGATAAAAGGAATCTGATTAAGAGTTTTTCCTAATGTGATTGAGTACCTCCAAAAATATTCTAATCCTACTGCAGGCTGTAGTGATATTCTAGTTCGAATACCACTATATAAACTCGACTTGCATGGGCTACCACTAAAAACGTGTCACGACCCGCACCCACCGTGAGGGTACGAGTATGTAACAACGCCCAGCCTACGCCACAGTGTCGGCGGTAGAACGCTGTTCTAGGTCATGAACTATAACTACATAACATGAAATATACTCTCCAAAAGGAGGCCAACACAGAGGTACAACTCAATCACAATCTAAGGTAGAATGTAGCACGATGGAAATAGATAAGAAATCCTCAACTGAGGTAGCAGAAAGAAATAATAAAGTCTCATCATCTCTAAAATATACAACTCTGAAAATAAAGACAACAGCTAAGCATGAAAAGAAGGAACAGTCTAAGCTATCTACACTATACAAGGTATCATCCTGAGCAGCTGCCTGAACCTCTCCAGGGGTCCAGGTCGCGAGTGTCAACTAGGCAAGCTCCAAGTAAGGGTGCAGGGTTCCTCATTATCCTCTGTAAAATTTTCAACAGGTCCAGTCAGGACGGGAGCGAGCACAAAACATCTCACGCAGTTCATATCATGTTAGGAAATATAAAACATACAATAGAGTAAGGTACATAATGTAGGATCGTTGAGCACCTCTAGAGGGGGGTGAATAGAGTGCGTGTGTGCAGCGGAATATAATCACCAATTAAAATTTAAACTATGGCAGATATATAAGAGACAGTAAATAAAGATAGAGAATTCAAACTCAGTTGACACAGCGATGTATACTGGTATCCCTCTGAGAGGACTAATCCAGTCTCGAGTACTCTTGCTCGATGTTAATCCACTATGGCACAAGCTTTAACTGAGAGCTTGCAGTCTCTTACAACACCGTGCTTGGTGACGAGCGCACGACCAGCTCCACAACACACACCGTGCTTGGTGACGAGCGCACGACCAGCTCCACAACAGGAAAAGTTGTTGAAACTTGGAACGACCTCTTTACAACTCTTGAGTAACCAAAAGACTCTAAATCAACTCTGATAGTACTGGCTTTTGGCTAAGAGATGTGTAGGTGAGATTTGAAAATCTTAGATCGTTTGAAAACACTTGAGTAGTAGAGAAGAGAAGATGAAGAATGAATTGATGATTTGAAATGAAAAGTTCTTCTCTATTTATAGGTGTTTTCTCCAACCGAACTCGGGCAGAACTCGGGCAGAGTTCGGGTGCAAATATCTCACAAAGAGACGTTGCTCGCTGATTTGGAGGCAACAGAAGTTTGAATAACTTATGACCGAACTCGGGCCGAACTCAGTTACGAGTTCTGTCAGGAGATCTTTGAAAATCTTTTACAAAAACAGTTTTCAAATTGTTTTTGGTTATTTGTAAAATCATTTTGAAATACTATTTTCGAAATATGTTTTTGAAATATTTGTAAACGAAAATACGAATGGTAAAAGTAGGCTTTTGAAATGAGGACAGTTTTAACCCTAAGTCAGTATAACCACAATTGATTTTACAGAATAAATCCTAGACTCAATAAAATATAAAATACAGAATAAAAATGAGAACTGAGTCTTCAGAAGATTTAATGATGTTGACGCTTTGATTGATGCGGTACATCGTCCGTTGAATATGATTTCATGAATCCTGAAATGATTAGCAGCATTTTCTATATTTTGTGTATTGACTAAAGTGTGTGTTAATTATCGAAATCGGGTGTGACCATGGAATGGGCCAACAATCTCTCCCATTTTGATAATTGACAAACTTGAGTCTATACCAAAATATATTTATATCAAATAGAACAAAATACAAAGTACCTGAAAAAAATTTGAGATGTTTGTTTTGTTTTTGTTTGCTTTGGTATACTCTTTTTCTCCCCCTTTGTCAAGTAGTAAAATGAATAGGCTCCCCCGTAAATCGTGAAGCCAACAATAGACAAACACAAGACAAAGTAAAGCAAAAAGAAATAATCACAGCAAAGATATATATGGAAACAAATGATATAGAATGAACTATCTCATAATAAGCTGAAATATCATAGAAGTTTCCACTAGAAATCAAAAAGTACAACTGATAATGTCTAACTAAACAGTTTAGACATGAAAAAAAAACTACTACATCAACTGCATCAACTAATCAAATCAATATCCACTATCCCATGGCTGAATCCACGTCACATCGTGGGGTCGTCCGTACCGGGAGGATCATGAGGGAAGTATGCTGTAGTCGGGTCGAAATACTGAAAGGTAACCTCATCAGTAAATCGAGGAGCCGAAAAAGCAGGGTGAGGAAGGATAGTGACCGGATGGACTGGATCATGAGCCAGGCTATAGTGGAGGTCAGCAATACTATTTCTCAGCACCTGGGCCTGAGAAATGTGCCGAAACTCTGAGTCCTGATGACGTTGCGTAGAGACTGCAACAAAGTCATCGAAGCACTGGTAGAAAGTCGGATCAAATCCTGGGGCTGGGGCCGGAGCAGGATGAGCATCAGCCGGAGGGGCCTCAACATCAGCAGCTGGAGAAGGAGCAGCTCCAGGTGGTGCAGGAAATCGACGAGATCGATTCAGCTCAACATGTGGAGAGGAGATGGCACACGTCTCAAGATCAATCTCAAAACGTCGAAATATAGAAGCAAGGTGCATAGGATGTACTAGATTCCTACCTGAATTTTTGCAGTTAAGCATCCAGGACATCATAGTTTTGGGAACGGAGAAAAGGATGCCAAAGTGGATGTGATATAGAGCTGATAGTTCCAAAAAGGTAACTTCATCAGTAGAGCCTTTCTTCGGAAGAAGAGCAGAAAATACCATACGATGAAGCTCATAAAATGTTTGGTTCAGATGTTTGGAAAAAATTCTCCGGGAAGGAGGGTTAGGATGACAAATTAATTCCCTAAAGGAAGCAAGAGTGACATCGGCAGGGAACTGAATGTGGTAGATGTCAACTAATGCATCACCAAGATCAGGAATATGAAAGTATTCGCTGATATCGGTGGCGCTAAATTCTAATTCTTGCCCAGCAATGCAAGAATAGAAATTGCCGTTAGGTTTTACTTGCAGATTGCAGTAAAACATGCGGACGACGTTGTCATAAATGCTCTCTTGGACCTCGAAGAAATCTGGTATCCAAGTTGGTCAAAGATTGGAGCATATTCAAAGAAAGTAGTAAAGTTAACGAAAGCTTCAGAGCAAATACGACGACTAGAGAAAGAATCGAACCAGAGATCCGAAAATTCTTTGTCTGGGAACAAAGTAGAGTCATATTCTTCGGGATCCCTAGGTCGTACTGGACTGAATAAACTTGCAGGGGTGTAATCAGAGGAAGAGGAGGCACCTTGGGAAGAGTTTCCTCTTTGACATTTGGGGGCCATGAGGGGATGGAAAGAAAATACCTTCGAAGAAAAAGGAAGGAGAAGGAAGATGACCGCCCACTGGAACTCGTCAAACCCTTGCAAAGAAGGAGGAGGAGAGGCTTCTAGGAGGAGAGGAAGGCTTTCCACGTTTTGTTGTGAAGAAAAAGTGGAAGGAAAGTTGGAATATATAGGCACTAGGGTCGGCTGTTCGGTTCTGGAAGTTACCACAGCGCCGACCGAACTCGGTCCGAATTCGGTCCGAACTCGGTCAGAGTTCGGGCCGAGTTCGGCCACTTGCATTCCCGAGATAAACAGTACAGTCTGGTAAGTTAAAAAGTGAAGTTTAATAACTTTGACTGTTTATTAAATAACGATTGTTATTTCTGGGTTAACTGTAGGGGTTGTCCCAGCTAACGGAGGTTCACCGGGGAACTCTTAAATACCGTTTCGCTTCGACCGTAGCCGTGGTGACAGACATACCCTTTTTAAGTTTATCCCCAAAAATAATTTTTGTTAAATAAAATATAAAGTCATAAATTCAATTTTAATTACCATATGCATTATGAGTCCGAGAATTCAAGAATGCCGAGCTCACGCCTCAAAATGTTAAAACGGTCTTCAGCCAATGGTTTAGTGAATATATCTGCTAGTTGATGATCAGTGTCAATAAATTCTAGGCAAATATCCCCGTATTGTTGATGATCACGAAGAAAATGATGTCTAATTTTTATGTGCTTTGTGCATGAATGACAAACAGGGTTCTTAGTCAGATTTATTGTACTAGTGTTGTTATAGTAAATAGGAATATTTGTGTAGTGCAGATTGTAGTCCTCTAAGGTTTGCTTCATCCACAAAATCTGAGCACAACAACGTCCTGTGGCGATATACTCAGTCTCAGTGTTGATAATGCTACTGAATTTTGTTTCTTGCTAAACCAAGATACTAAGGCCTTTCCTAAGAAATGACATGTGCCACTGGTACTTTTACGGTCCACTTTGCATCCAGCAAAATCTGCATCCGAGTAACCTATAAGGTCAAAGGATTTGGTTTTGGGATACCATAAGCCAACTGTAGAAGTTCCTTTAAGGTATCGGAAGATACGCTTAACAGCACTAAGATGTGATTCCTTAGGGTTTGCCTGATAACGTACACATATACAAACGCTAAACATAATATCAGGGCGACTAGCAGTTAAATATAATAAACTACCAATCATACCTCGATACTTACGCTGATCAACAGGTTTGCCACTTTCATCAGCATCAAGTTTTGTAGAAGTAGCCATAGGAGTCCCGATTGGCTTTACATTCTCGAAGTCGTACTTTTTAAGTATGTCCTTCGTGTACTTAGCTTGGTTGATGAATGTTCCGTTCGAGTGTTATTTGATTTGCAGTCCTAGGAAGAAGTTCAGCTCTCCCATCATACTCATCTCAAACTCACTCTGCATACACTTGGCAAAATCTTGACAGAGTTGTTCATTAGTAGAACCAAATATAATGTCATCTACATAGATTTGCACTAGAAGTATATCATCATTCATGGATTTTATAAATAAAGTAGTATCAATCTTTCCTTTCGAAAATCCATTATCAAGTAAGAAGGCACTTAGGCGTTCATACCAAGCACGAGGTGCTTGTTTGAGTCCATAAAGTGCTTTCTTAAGCTTGAAGACGTGATCAGGTTTTTGAAAATCTTTAAAACCAGGGGGTTGCTTCACAAAAACCTCTTCTTTCAAAAATCTATTTAAAAATGCGCTTTTTACGTCCATTTGAAAAAGTTTAAAATCATTAAAACATGCAAATGCGCAAAACATGCGGATGACTTCTAGTCTAGCAACAGGAGCATAGGTCTCATCATAATCAATTCCTTCTTCTTGATTATAACCTTGTGCAACTAGACGTGCTTTGTTGCGTAGAACTTGTCCATCTTCACTGAGTTTATTTCGGAACACCCATTTGGTACCAATTATCGATTGACCAATTGGTTTAGGAACAAGTTCCCAAACTTGGTTTCTCTCAAATTGATTAAGTTCCTCTTGCATGGCAGAAATTCAAAACTCATCAGAAAAAGCATCTTCTACGTTCTTAGGTTCTATTTGTGAAATAAATGCTACATTTGCTGCTATATCATAATCTTTAAGAGATGAACGTGTACTTACTCCTTTGGATACATCACCTATAATAAAAGTTTCTGGATGATCTGGCTTGAATCTCAATGATTCAAATCTTTGGGCCATACCTTTCACAAGGCTCTTCTCAGTTCCTGCATCTTCGGAACTTTTATCAGTTCTTGCCTCTTGGGTAGGATCTTTCTCAGAACTCTTCTTAGTCTTTTTAGGTGCATCTTCATCATCACTGTCGCTAGATCTGTGACTATTCAACTCATCAAAGGTAACATTAATACTTTCTTCAACAATCATAGATCTTTTATTAAAAATTCTATATCCCTTACTCTTAGCAGCATATCCGAGAAATATCCCGTCATCTGCTTTGGAGTCAAACTTTCCCAAGTTATCCTTGGTGTTCAGGATAAAACAGCGACAACCAAAAACTTTAAAATAGGAAATGTTTGGAATTCTTCCAAACCAAAGCTCATATGGTGTTTTCTTCGAGATTGGTCGAATTAACACCCTATTTAAAACATGACAGGCTGTACTAACAGCTTCTGCCCAAAAGTATTTAGAAAGATTATACTGATTCAGCATGACTCTAGCCATTTCGCTTAGAGTACGGTTCTTCCGCTCCACAACACCATTCTGTTGGGGAGTTCTAGGATAAGAAAATTCGTGGTAATATCCACTATCATCACAAAACTTTTTGAAATCAGAATTTTCGAATTCGCCACCATGATCACTTCGGATACGAGTAATCATGAAGCCTTTTTCGTTTTGTACCTTTTTACAAAATATCTGAAATTCAAAAATAGCATCACTTTTGTTTGATAAAAAGTAAACCCAAATAAATCAAGAGAAATCATCAACAATAACAAAAGCATAGAGCTTACCGCCAAGACTAGCGACTCTACTAGGACCAAATAAATTCATATGAATCAACTGCAAAGGTCTCGAAGTACTTACAGCGTTGATGGATTTAAAAGTAGACCTATGTGCTTTGTTCTTTTCACAGTCTGCACATACCAGATCTCTCTTGATTGGAATTTCAGGGAGTCCTTTTACCAACTTCTTTGTATTCAGACGTGAGATAGTATCCATGTTTGCATGTCCTAGTCTCATGTGCTATAGCCAGCTTTCATCTTGATTGGCTACTAGGCATCTTTCTGCATTATTAGTATTCTCCAAAAAGAAAACATAAATGTTGTCTTCTCTAATCCCTTTATATACGGGATCATCAGATGACATATCATATATGGTACATTTATCTTTCACAAAATTGATACCATAACCATTATCTGCCAAATGACTTATGCTCAATAGGTTATGTTTCAATTCAGTTACTAGACAAACATCCTTTATTATTGGATAAAGAGAAATACCTACAGTACCATTACCTATTATATCACCTCTCAAGTTGTTTCCGAAGGAGACGTATCCTTCTTTCTTCATCGATAGCATAGCGAATAAGGATGCATCACCAGTCATGTGTCACGAACATCCGCTATCGAGAATCTATTTGCTTCTAGCATGAGAGGGTTGAGGATCCACCTACAAAATAAGTAGATGAATCCTTTGGTACCCATTTTCTGAAGGGTCCATACTGATTAGCTTTAGGTCTCCAGACTAATGTGTGATTGTCAACAAGCTTTCTTGCTAAACAATACTGTGATATGTGTCCGTGCGTACCACAATAAGTGCAAGTCAGTTTAGAACCAGATGTGGTCGAAACTGTGTTTACATGCTTGTTTGGTTTCTTGGAGAACCTATAAGTGAAAGCATGATGATATTCGTATTTCTTCTGTGCTTTCTTATTTTTAGTCCTCTTAGGTGTATGCTTAGCATTAGGACTAAAATTAGGCTGTGTCACAGGCATTTCCTGTTTGCCTAACTTGATTTCTAACTTTTTAGAAATCGCAATAGACTCTTCATATTTAGCAGTCATAACTGAGAGTCTGTGTTCTGTTACTAAGTACATCTTCTTCTCTGTGTCATACAGCTTTTGCATCTTCACATAATCTCTTTCTTTCTTTTCAATTTTGAGGATAGCCTCATGATAGTCTACCTTGAGTTTGGCTATCTCTTCCGTGTTACCGGTAGTAGACGTCTCTTTAATATCTTCAATAAGATTGGACAGTCTAGCTAACTCGGTTGTGTATGCCTTAATCTCTTTTCGAGATTGCTTATACTTGTCGAGCACAGTTTTGTGATCTTCAAGTAGGTCGCTAAAGGCATTCTCTAACTCATCGAAAGTAAAATTATCATATAGAGGGTTTGACGATACCTTATCAAATGCCATAAGACAGACATTTGCATTGCCGCAGGGTCTATCCTCTTCTTCAGAATTACTGGCATCACTTTCATGCCAGATGCTTGTGTTAGCATACTTTCGACCGGTTGTAGCTTTTCTGCTTGATCTTGATCTGTCATATGGACTGCTCTTCTTGGTAGTTGGACAGTCCTTCTTTATATGCCCTGACTTCTTACATCCAAAGCATATAGTTTCATCTTCGTTGCTTTCTTGGACATCTTTCTTCTTTCTGCTTGTGAACTTTAGATATTTCTTGAAGTTCTTCACAAGTAGGGCTCGTTCATCACCACTTGACGATTCATCATCAGAATCGTTGTATGTTGATTTTCTTGCTTGAGCTTTGAAGGCAATAGTTTTCTCCTTTGGTGTTGCTTCTTCAAAATCTTGCAAGTCGAGTTCATGGGTCATGAGTTTGCCCATCAGCGTTTTCAGAGTCATAGTGGTGAGATCGTTTCCTTCAATGATTGCTGTGGCTTTTGGATTCCAGTTCTTTGTTAGAGCCCGCAGCACTTTTCTGATCTTCTCGTGATTGCTGTAATCTTTACCAAGAGATTGTAAAGGATTAGTTATATCAAGAAAACGAGTAAACATCTGTGTAATTGACTCACCGGGTTTCATCTTAAAAGATTCATACTCCTGTGTCAGTCTACTAATTTTGGATTCCTTTACTTGGGAAGTCCCTTCATGGGTTACCTCAAGGAGTTTCCAAATTTCGTGAGACGTCTTACAAGTTGAAACTCTGTTGAACTCGGTTTTATCAATTGCACAGAATAGTGCATTGATGGCTCGAGCATCAAGACTAGCCTTTGTTTTTTCAGCATCGGTGTACTTGTCATGAGGCTTTTCCATAAGAATGCCTTCAACCACTATGGGTGCTGGCTTCTTATATCCATCAATGACTATTGACCATAGATCAAAGTCAAGAGACTTTAGAAAGAAAGTCATCCGTGTTTTCCAGTATGTGTAATTTGTTCCATCAAATAGGGGAGGTCTATTTGTGGATTACCCTTCACCGTTGAATATAGATTTCACGGCTGCCATATATATACTCTCTAAGGTATGTTATATAAGAATATAACCTGCTCTGATACCAATTGTAGGATCGTTGAGCACCTCTAGAGGGGGGGTGAATAGAGTGCGTGTGTGCAGCGGAATATAATCACCAATTAAAATTTAAACTATGGCAGATATATAAGAGACAATAAATAAAGATAGAGAATTCAAATTCAGTTGACACAGCAATGTATACTGGTATCCCTCTGAGAGGACTAATCCAGTCTCGAGTACTCTTGCTCGATGTTAATCCACTATGGCACAAGCTTTAACTAAGAGCTTGCAGTCTCTTACAACACCGTGCTTGGTGACGAGCGCACGACCAGCTCCACAACACACACCGTGCTTGGTGACGAGCGCACGACCAGCTCCACAACAGGAAAAGTTGTCGAAACTTGGAACGACCTCTTTACAACTCTTGAGTAACCAAAAGACTCTAAATCAACTCTGATAGTACTGGCGTTTGGCTAAGAGATGTGTAGGTGAGATTTGAAAATCTTAGATCGTTTGAAAACACTTGAGTAGTAGAGAAGAGAAGATGAAGAATGAATTGATGATTTGAAATGAAAAGTTCTTCTCTATTTATAGGTGTTTTCTCCAACCGAACTCGGGCAGAACTCGGGCAGAGTTCGGGTGCAAATATCTCGCAAAGAGACGTTGCTCGCTGATTTGGAGGCAACAGAAGTTTTAATAACTTATGACCGAACTCGGGCCGAACTCGGTTACGAGTTCTGTCAGGAGATCTTTGAAAATCTTTTGCAAAAATAGTTTTCAAATTGTTTTTAGTTATTTGTAAAATTATTTTGAAATACTATTTTCGAAATATGTTTTTGAAATATTTGTAAACGAAAATACGAATGGTAAAAGTAGGCTTTTGAAATGAGGACAGTTTTAACCCTAAGCCAGTATAACCACAATTGATTTTACAGAATAAATCCTAGACTCAATAAAATATAAAATACAGAATAAAAATGAGAACTGAGTCTTCAGAAGATTTGATGATGTTGACGCTTTGATTGATGCGGTACATCGTCCGTTGAATATGATTTCATGAATCCTGAAATGATTAGCAGCATTTTCTATATTTTGTGTATTGACTAAAGTGTGTGTTAATTATCGAAATCGGGTGTGACCATGGAATGGGCCAACACATGAAACGCTGAAAGAAGAATGTATATGAAAACAGCAAAGATTTGATAATGGGAAATATCTAAATATGATAAGTAAGAACTGTAAGCAACATGTGATTTAGAGCACAATATGGTTATGTAAACGGGTTAGGTTATACAATAAAATGGGACTCCTTTGTACGTGAGTGTACAATGGACATATACAATTTCTTATACAATAGGATTGATCACATAACCATTTCTACTCTCCCTCCCCATTCAATACACAAGGATCCAATTCAGTTACGTTACCTTATACAATGGCTTGTACAATGGCTTATACAATGGCTTGTACAATGGCTTGTATAATGGCTCAATATGATAATGAGAGTACAAAATGCACAATGAGTGTACAATGATAAGGGTATTCAATAAATACAATATGTAAGTAAAACGCACATCACAATATGTATTTAGTGAATACAAGGAGATAACATCTCAGAAGAAGATCCATATAGTACCAATCCGTGATAATGATCGTGTCAGCATCAAGTACAGTAATCTAGAGCAAGAATGTAAATCCAGACAAGTATGAAACGGTCAGAGAATGTACTCGCCTCGTATCTGAATGTCTGAAATAAATGTATTGTTCGAGATGAGGTACCTGACTCCTAGTTAGAGCAACACAAGTCACAACAAGTCTAAAATGATATAATGAAGTCCTACTATGCATTCTACATGATTCTAGGTCAATCTAGACCAAGGTCAACTCTTAGTCAACCCTGGTCAACTACACTAGTCAAACTAGGTCAACTAGGTCAAGACAGACCCAAACAAGTCTAATAAGTCTCACTAGGCCTAACGTTGTCTACCCTAGCATCCACACATACCAATCCAAGGCTATACAAGCCAACACAAGTCTCATATCAAGATACATCACTTTCATGCATATTCAACATTATATATATATTTATATAAGAGAAAGGAACTAACATGTAAAGCCATGTGTGTGTGTGAACATGGAGGTGTACATGAAAAGAGAGATCAACACTAGTTATGTGTTTACACTACACATGTACAAAGCTAACCCATCTTCATATTTGGCTATACACACATTATCTATATAGGCAATGCCATATTTATTGTATTTTACATTGGGCTCTATGCATTATACTCACATATGTGTGTCACATTCACATAGACAAATTCATGGTTCATTTCATATTACACTATCTCATTTACATATTCACATAGGTTAGATATAATATATATATATATATATATATATATATATATATATATATATATATATATATATATATATATATATTTTTTTTTTTTTTTAACCCCCTCTGTTTATTAAGCAAGGCTCAAAATGCCGAAGCCTGAAGAGAGTACAAGGCAAAAAGCCTAAAACCACCAAAAAAGCGGGGGGCAACCGCACCCGCCAAAACTAACTGAAGAGAGGCTGCCAGAATGTTGGTGGGCTGTGGGAGCACAGTGAACTCTTTTTGCGACATTGCCGGTGGATTTCCCGAATTAGCTGCTCGGCGGAGTATTGGTGACCCTTGTATCTCGCTTTGTTGCGATTCTTCCAAATTACCCAGGTGGCAGCCGCTGCTACGATCTGGTGGCCATGGGACGCGACTCCCCAGAGGGCCAGGAGATCGATAAAGTGCCCGTCTCCTGTGGTGATGTTGTAGCTGCGGTTGAGGGTGCTCCAGATTTGGTCGGGGAGGCTTCCCTCCCGGAAGATGTGGTCTATAGTCTCCGTTTGCCTCTCATCGCAACAATTGCAAGCTGATGCCAGGCTGAATCCGATGGAGTTAAGGATCTCATCGGTAGGCAGTTTCTTTCTCATGACTCTCCATAAGAGGAAGGCCCATTTCTTTGGTATGCATGATTGCCAGTATCGCGCTATGAAGTGCTCTTGGCCATTCTCGAGGATCGCAGCACTAGCCGATCGCACAGAGAAAACTCCGGACACTTCCAGCGACCATCTCGGCTCGTCCGCGTCAGGACCAATGATAAGTCCTTGCTGACGAATGCTGTCGGCTGTTTCGTTGCCGGACCAATCGCGGATCTGGTCCCAATTCCAATCGTTATTGGTGGGGTTCCACAGGTCTTTGATCCTGCTGTTGCTCGGAGATCCAGAAATGTTCGGGATAAGGCTGTCACCAATCCATCTTTCTAAGAAAAGGTTGGCCTTGCCGTCGCCCAGATGGAGTCTAATCGCCGGCTCAGCCAAATCGCGGCACCGTAAAATGCGGCGCCAAGCCGCGGAGGATCTGCTATTGGCCCTGGCCATAGCTGGGTGGATGTGTTTGAAGTATCTGGCCTTCATGAACCTGGTCCAAAGGTTTTCGCTCGTGCATAATTTTTACCACATTTTTATAGAGAAGGCTTTGACGATGTGGTTGAGTTTGGTGAATCCTAGCCCGTCGGTCGCAATCGGGGTGGCCATGGCTTCCCAGCTGGCCCAGTGGTGTTTGTCTTGACCGTCATTATGGCCCCAGAAGAACTTGTAAAAGATCTGCTCGATCGATGCGAGGACCTTCATGGTCGGGGAACAAGCCGCTAAGGTGTGGATGGGGACTGAGTTGAGCACATGTTTGACGAGGACAATTTTGCCGCCTGGGGATAGGGTGGCGTTATGCCATACTTCAATTTTGTTCCTGATTTTGGTGATAAGGTTCTCGAAGATGCTGGCGTTGGATCTCCCGTACGCCAGGGGGCAGCCAAGGTAGTTGAAGGGAGGGTGAGCCACCGAGAAGGAAGTGAGGTTGGTTAGACTGGTAGTATTCTCGGTTTTGATGCTGTGGTAGGCATAGATAACGCTCTTAAAATGGTTGATTTTCTGGCCGGAGCATCTGGAGTACCGCTTTAGGGTGTTGTGAACCACCTCCATCGACCCGATATCCCCTGAGGAGAAGATAAGTAAATCGTCAGCAAATGCCAGGTGGGTGATGGTGGGGCATCCACTGGCGGTGTGATATTGCTGGAAGTTCGGGGTGTTGACCATGTTATTGAGGTTTCTGCTCAGGGCGTCGGCTGCGATGATGAAGACTGTGGATGATAGAGGATCGCCTTGTCTGACCCCGCGGCTGGATTTGAAAAAGCCCTCGGATTGGCCGTTGATGACTGTGGAGAACCAAGAGTTGCTGACAGATCTCCACACAGTGTTGGTCCAATACTCCGAGAAGCCGAAAGCTCTGAAGACCCAGATCATGAACTTCCAATCGAGTCTGTCGTAGGCTTTCTCCATGTCAATTTTGATGGCGATGTTGCCCCCTCGAGCAGGGAACTTCATGCAGGTGGTGAGTTCTTGGGCCAGCATGATGTTGTCCTGGATGTTCCTACGTCGAACGAATCCGCTTTGCTCCTCCGAGATGATTTTGGGGAGAATGTCTGTCATTCTAGTAGCAATGATCTTGGATATTATTTTGTTGGTGAAGGTGCAAAGACTGATCGGTCGGAAATCGCGGAAGGAGTTGGGGTTGTCTTTTTTCGGGATGAGGATGAGGTTGGCGCTGGAGATGGCTTTGGGGTAAAGAGCTCCTTCAAAGAAAGCAATAGCCGCGTCGGTGATGTCTCGCTTGATGATCTCCCAGCAGGAACGAAAGAAACACCAGTAAATCCGTCTGGGCCGGGGGCGCTATGCTCATTCAATGCCCACACCGCGTCTTTCACTTCCTGTTCGGACAGGGGTCGTTCCAGCATTGCATTGTCGGAGTCGTTGATGATGGAGGGAATTTGGCCGAGGAAAGAAGGGTCTTTGTGGACCGTTTCCTTGGAGAATAAATCGGCATAGTAATCGACGGCCGCCTCTTGGATACCCTTTTGGTCGGTTCTGATGGTGCCGTGCTCGTCTGATATACGATGGATCGATAGCTTGTTTCTTTTGCCATTGACGCAAGCGTGGAAATATTTAGAGTTTTTGTCCCCGTCGCTGTCCCATTTCAGTCTGGCTTTCTGTTTCCAGAAATTGGTCTCCACTTTGAGTCTGAATTTGAGCATGGCCTTGGTAAGGTTCAGGGCTCTCCTGGACGCAGGGGATCGGTCGGTAAGGAATATAGCTTCTGCACGGGCGACGTCGTCCTCTGCAACACGGATCGCTTAGAAAATGTCTCCAAAGGCTTGTTTGCTCCACTTGGAAAGGGCTTTCCTGGTGGCTTTGAGCTTGTTGCTAACCCGAGTGAGAGGGTTGGGGGAGTCCTGGCTGTTCCATGCTTCTGTAACGATGCTCGAGAACTGCGGGTGGTCGGTCCAAAAGTCAAGGAATTGGAAGTTCTTTTTGGGAAGGTGGGTGTTGTTTTTGGTTTCCACCAGAATAGGGGCGTGGTCAGATTCTGTAGAGTTGAGGTGGGATAGGGTGGAGCTGATCCTCATGTCGTGCCAGCGCGCGTTGGTGAGTGCTCTGTCCAGACGGGAATATTGATGGCGATCGCCGTCCTACATATTACACCAGGTGAATTCGCTCCCTTTGAACTGGAGAGGGGTGAGATGAGCGTTGAATATGAAGTCGTTGAAGTCTTGCATAGCTGATAGGGGTGTTGGACGACCTCCGATCTTCTCTTCTCTGCGGGTGATGGCGTTGAAGTCCCCTATGTAAAGCCAGGGGGTGTTGGTGTTGTGGAGGTAGGTGTCGAGAAGATCGTTCCAAAGGATTTTGCGTTCAGCGAGGACACAGCTACCGTGTACCGCTGAGAGGATGACACGCTCCGGGAGGGTGGGGTGTGTGACCCAGCAAGAGAGGGCTTATTGGGAGTCCTGGATGATGTCGAGATTAACATCCTTCGAGCCCAGAATCTAAATATCGTGCTTGCCAGCAATCGCTGTTGGTAGTCCCAGGGCCATTTGGGTAGATTTGAGTCGTTTGGGAGGGATTTTGGGTTCAATGATGATGAAGATGTCTATCTTGTGAATTTTTCGAAGGCTGAAAATTCTCCTTAATGTCGGTTTGTTTGCCATGCCTCGAACATTCCAAGATAGGATGTTAAGCATTTATGATATTGTGGGGTGGTTTTTTGTTCCGCCTTGCGGCGGATCTGGTTAGGATGGTGACGGTCTTGTCTGTGCCTTCTTTGCTCCGTAGGGAGTTTGGCGCTACCGCTTTCGAAGTTGTTGGGGGATTGCAGTTGAAGTGTTCGTTAGGACTTGAGGAGGGGCCTATTAGGTCTCCAGCTGAGTCAACAACAGGATCCTCCAGAGGAATGGCCAGGGAGTCGTCAGCTCTCTCGGTCAACAGCTGCTGAAGAGGGACTCCTGCGGCTAGGACTTGCATACCTCTCTTAGCTTGGTCGGGTCCAAGGAGGGCTAGAGCATCTTCGACCGGGTTCCCGCTAGGGGACTGTAGAGCTGTGTTGATTGGGGGAGAGGTCGTGGAGTCTGCCTCCTGTCCGCTGAGGGTGAGCCGTTGCTCAGCGCTGATTGAGACGATACCCTTCTTCGCTCGCGAGGAGATGGGGGAGGGGGGCGGAAGCTCGGAAAGGCTAGAGCCTTCGAGGGTGCTGACCAGCTCCGGGTCCTCTGAGTCGAGAATGGCGAATTGGTTGGAGGTCGCTATGTGTTGGGGAGTGTAAGGGATTAGAGCTCTGCTCGGGGGATCGCCGGGGGCTGGCTCGTTGGGGCTGGCTTCAAATCGAATGTGAGAATTCAAGGGAGGTAAGATGGGCGACTTGGGAGATCTTCCCTCTGAGAGGTCGTTGTCTTTTCTAGATGACTTCGTTTTGAGCTCTGGATGAAGGCGGTGGCAAAACTTCGGAAGATGGCCTCTTAAGTGGCAGTGGTTGCAAAACAGTATGTGGTTGTCGTAGAGGATTTATTGGGTGTGGGTGTGATTGTTTAGCTCGATAGTAATGAAGTTGGGAGGTTCTGATGTGAGATCTAGTTCAACACAGATTTTGGCGTAGTGGGCTTTGGTGAGGTTACTAGTCTCGGGCGCCGTGGCCACGTACGTCCCGAAAGAGTTGGCGATGTGTCTTAGCGCCACTGGGACAAAGCAAATGAGGGAAAGGTTAGGGAGGGTAACCCACGCTGCCACGGTGGCTGAGTCTTCTTTGGTGTTGAAACCCGGGGTCCACTTGATGATTTTCGTGTGGTGGGATTCGATCCTGGCTGTGCCCATGGACCACACGGTCCTGTGATCGCGATCCGAAGATAGATGAAGAAGGATGTGTCTGGGGTCAAGGGGGGCCACTCGATAGTCAGACGATAGATTCCATTTGGCGATAGCTTCCTGAACTTTGGCCAGTTTGGGGCATCCCGTAGAGAATTTTAGAATGAAGGTGTGAGGAAAGGCCGCTGACAGCGAGGACACTTCCAGATCGGAGAAGGGGATGATAGGGGCGGGGGACGCTTGAGAATAATCAATGTCCGGCAGAGGAACATCGGGGAGAATAATGCCCTTCGAGGGGAGGAGGTCCGGACGCAGCATGGCGGCGTAGGAGGGCTGAGACGGCCCGGGAGGAGAGGAGCCGGAGGAGCCGGGGTGGGCGGTTGAGGAGCCACTCTGGGGGGGACGATCCCGACGCAAGGGTCAAGGGAAGAGGTCGGAGCCTGGAGAGGCCTGCCTGAAAGGGAGAGACGGGGGGCGATGGTGGAGGGTGGAGCGCCGCTCGGGCCAGAGATGGGGGCCGCGCCTACGCTGGAAGAAAGGAAAGAAGGGTGCGCCACAGTAGCCTCCACCGCGGAGGAGGCGCCCAGGGGGAGCGGCACGAGGGTCGGAGGAGACTGAGAGGAGGGTGGCGCGGAGGTGCCTAAACAGGGGAACGTCGGGAGAGGACAGTAGCCGGTGGGAAGTCCGAAGGAAGTGGAGGGGACCAGAGAGGGTTGGAAGATGGATACGCCAAGGTGGAGGTGGGGCTACGCAAGGGATTGGGGATGGACGGGCTGCGCGCTGGGGAGGGGGGAGGAGAGGCGCACAAAGGGAGGGGATGAGTGACAGTAGGGGAGGGAGGGGTGAACCCGAGGGTGGGAGATGGATTACGTAGAGAGGGGGGGGGGGAAGAGGGACAGTAGAGGGGGAGGGCTGGATCGCGCAGAGAGGGGGAGGCTGAACTGTGCCTGGGGAATAAAGGGAGTTGGACTGCGCAAGGGAAGGGGGCCCATCCTGGCCGAGCGCAGTCCAAAGATGCTGCGCAACGAGGGAGGCCACGTGCTCCAGAAGCTGCACAAATGAAGGGGAGGGCTCTGCGGGAAGGTTCTCAGAGCAAGACGTGTGCTCGAGAAGGGACATCTCGGTTAGAGCTCCATGGGCGGGGAGCCCGAGGGACCGGATGGCGGGGGGCCCGAGGTCTGCAGTGTAGAGGCTCACGCCTCCCAAGGGGGGAGAGCAGATTTCGAACTGAAGGAGAGGGCGGGAGCACGAGGGGGGTGTGAATGGAGGCCGGAGGCGCCGGAACCGTCGGACGGGGAGGAGGAAGACGGGAAGCCGGCGGGCGAACACGGCGAGAGGCTGAGGGAGGCTCCCCGAGGCACCGGATCTGGGAGGAGAGCTCCGGGCTGCGCGGTGGGAGGAACGGCCGACGGCGAGGGGGAATACGGAGGAGGAAGATGGAGGGAGCGGGTTTGTAGGGCGGCGGAAAGGAGAAGGCGGAGCCAGTCCGCTGCCTCTGGGGGCCAGGAGGCAGACATCCAGAGAGGGGCGGAGGGGGACTGTGGAGGGAGGGGGGCGCGGGGAAGGGGCGTCCGGCCTAGGCCGGCCAGAGGAGGGGGAGGAGATGCACGGAAGGAAGGAGGAGAGACATTCCTGATATATATATATATATATATATATATATATATATATATATATATATATATATATATACATATATATATATATATTTTATATATATATATATATATATATATATATATATATATATATATATATATATATATATATATATATATATATATATATATATATATATATACATAGAGGGGAAAGGTAATCAAGCAATGTGTGTGTGTGTTTAGAGTGCAAGAGTGTATGTAGACATGTGAGTGTGTGTGGGAAGAAGAGTGGACTGAAACATGACAGGAAAATAGGAATTAGATGTGAATGTGTGTAGGGTGAGTGATGTGTGTGTGGGTAAGTAATGAGTGAGGCATACAGGAGGGATGTGTA
This sequence comes from Iris pallida, assembly GCA_029216955.1. Taxonomy (NCBI): domain Eukaryota; kingdom Viridiplantae; phylum Streptophyta; class Magnoliopsida; order Asparagales; family Iridaceae; genus Iris; species Iris pallida. The sequence continues at coordinate 10,094,215 of JANAVB010044619.1, forward strand.
GGTGACTGCTGTTGTGTGTGGCCATACATTAATCTTAGATTCATACAACATAGGAAAACATTCCCTAGTTCATAACTGAACTCAAAAGGAAATAGTCTAAACAGTTTACAATAGTTACAAAATTCCAGTTTTAAACTCAAATTTCATTCTCAGATTTCCAAATTCATAGTACTCAAGTTCAGTTCCTTCCTAGGTTATTCAACATTTAGAAATCAACCTTAGCTTCATAACAAACACAATAATCAATTCCAACAGTTTATGGTTTCAGTTAACACATGGCAACCATCAATACACCTTATTAAAACTCAGTTTTCATGAGCCAAACACATCAATTAAATCCCAAATTCGACACACATGTAGTTCAAGTATAGGAGAACAAATCTAGGAACTATAACCCAATATTTAACAGCATTTGGTGGGTAAAAATGATGGCAAAGTTCATTTTTGAAAACTGGAAATGTGACAGGAAATACATATTTCAGAAATTTGGAAAATGACAAACAATTAATGAAAATACCTTTAAAATGTGATTTAAAAGGTTGGTAACATAACTATATGTTGTGTACGTGTCCCAGGGTCTATCACGTGTCCATTAATACGACACAATCGTGTCCAATACAAAGAAAGCTCAAAATCAGACACAACAGTGCACTGTGTCAGTGTAAGCCCCGTGCACGACGAATAACTTCCTAATCAATGCACGAGACCCAAAGAAATTTGGGGAGCATGGTGACAGAACATGCCCCATTGATCCCACAAAATTTTGTGTCAACCCATCACGTGTCGTGTCCTGGGGAACCCCCGAGTAGCAGGGGACAGAACCCGAGCGCGCGCGTGTGTCAACAGCGCGTGTCCACGCGTCAAAACTGACACAACCCGACACAAAAATCCACCACAGATGCCAAAAATCCAAAAGCAATATTAAAACCTAAATTTCTATTTAAAAACATTGCTTAAAAGAAATCGAAATGCCCTTTGAGGTATTTCGACAAACACCTAGGGACAACCTCTGATACGTGTCCAAACGGACACGAAACTTATGTAATCTGACACGAAACCAATGCAGACACTTAGGGGACTCCTAGGGCTTCCTAAATATGTAAAGAAATCGGAATTTCATGGAGAAATCAGGAAGTTACCTATACTTGAACTTTCAAGAAAAACCCCATTTCTATAGCTCTTCTCCTTGATGTCCCAATCCAATCAAATCACCACAAACTGAAATAAAATTTCAATAGCAGCAAGAATAGGTATATTAGAACCTAATGAAAGAGATTTGAATGAAAAAGGAAAAAGGAATGGAAATCTAGGGATTAATGAAGTAGGAAACAAACCTTGTTTTCTAAACTAGAGCTTTCCTAAAAAGAGGCAACCCTAAAAATTAGGAGAGTATTTATAGGGTGATGATCCCAATGATGATAGGGGTGGCCGGCCACTTAGTCTAGGCTAGGTTTTTGGAATTTGTCTTGGGCTTTGGGCCAACCTACAAGGCTATGGTTTGATTTGATTTAATAAAGGTTCTAAATCATAAGCCATGACTTATGACTTTCTAATTCCTATTGCTAACTAGAGTCTATTGACCAAACCAAGGGGTAGCTTAGGTTAGACTAGAGTCAAATAACCTAACCAAGTCCATACTAACTAGGGTTAGCTTCTAGGTTGGTCTACAAGGGTCAAAACTAGTCAAAAATCAATCTAGTTCAAATAATTCCAAAATAATTCCTAAAAATTCCCATAAATTCAAATAAATTATAGTAAATTCAAATAACCCTAAAAATGTCAAAAATACCCTAATTACATGGCTAGGCTCTAGGGTAGGCAGTTTCTACTGTTTCACTAGCAAAACACAAAAAATCACAAGTCATGAATTTAAATAGTTTAAAAATAATTAAAAATCACTAAAAATCATAATATGAAATAAATATCATTAAATAATAATTATAATTACAAAATTTCAAAATTACCCTCATCTGGAAAACTGGGTGTTACAACACTAGTAAGCATCAAAATCACAAGCCATAACTTAAAACAGTTTTAAATTGATTTAAAAATTACCAAAAATTATATCATGATTTAAATAGCAATAAAAATGATTATAAATACAAAATTTCAAAAATACCCTCATTTTAGAAACTGGGTGTTACAAGTTTTATAAAAATATGTACTTCGCCCTTATTCGTACTTGACGAAAAATTTACGAAACGTAAACTCGTACGCGACATACAAATACGAAGTACAAAAATCAATACCATATTTATTAAAAAAATTGTAGTAAAAATTTAGGGATTTTTCAAGTTGATGTATCTTTTCATTATGTCAACTCTCATGATTATGTATGTATTTGTATTTAGGACGCCTTATCCATCTCATATGTGATTTACTTTTTATTGTTTCTTGTGTTGATTGGATTGAGAAATGATTTGTTCGACCTTAGGAGTCGTCAGTGGCATGCTAGAGTCCACCCACTTTTTTTCTAGACAGCTTTGATCGCATATTAGGGTACTAGCATATCCTAATATATAGTGCCCCGTCCCGTCCAGTCAATCAGAGGAATCAAAACGCCGATGGCGTTCGGACTTAGCCTTGCAACGGCTTGCTCGAAGGCCCACTCAGTCGAGGCGACTCCTCGAATCAAGTGGGGTAGTTTTGGTAAACTTGCCTCATCTTAGCCTTCACATAATAAATTACATGGTTTTAACTTGCACAAGTAGGCTTGATAATAAAAGAGACGAATCCACATAGCTAAGGGAATAATCCCAAGTCGGGTCGGATTTGAGTTAGAACATGGAAAAAGGTCCAGTGGTTGGTTTAGAGTTGGTACACATCGTGCTTTGAAAATAACACTCGATCCTTCGTCCCGTGGCTTGGGAGAAGGAAAGTTGGTCTTCGATACAAAACCATGAATTAGCCTAAGTTATAAGCGTCGCCCATGTAAATGCTCAATAAAGCATGCACGCTTGCACGATGCAAGGCTTGGCATAGCCTGTGCTCGTCTCTCGGGTTAAGTTGTAGGCTTGAGTAAGTTAGGCAAAATTATGCCGGTCGACCTAAGTCATTCCAAGTGCTCGCCCACTCTTTCTGCGGTTGTCAAGTTAAATAGTCCCACGATCCTAAGGTCCATCATATAAAGTATGACTTGGACGATAGCGTCGCGTAGAACATGAGTTGGTTTAAGGTGCGAGCAATGGTTGGTTCAGTGGGAAGTTAGCCACGGTATGTTGACACTTAAGGATCATATTATGTTCAAGTTAAGTAGGAAGACTATGCCGTAGTCGTTCCCTGGGTTCAAAAGACTATTAGGTCTGAGCGATGGTTAGTCGCAATAGAAAGTTTGAGCGATGGTTAGTCGCCGAAGCGGTCTCTTGTTGGGTGTCTCATGGTTTCGATGCATGATTTGCAAGTATGGTTTCAAAGCACGGTTTGCTAAGTTTGGTTGAGTTGTTCCACAAATTAGGCCTTGTATTTGAGTCTAGATATTGTCGTAGGTGCGTGGTCATAGACTACTTGTCGATAAGGGGTATTTTTACCGTTTATTCGGATCGAAAAGCCTGGGCCAAGGGACCTATCCGGCCATAGAGGAAACGGGGTGATAGCCGAGCTGGGTAAAAAGAAGCCGGTAGATTGGGGTCTTGCTTCAGAGCCTGCTACTCGTATTTATAAGGCAGCTTCCGTCTACTAGGTAGCAACAGGTAGTGCGGAGACTTGCTTCGGACTTAGCTACTCACGTTGTAGGGGCTGCCGGCCACCAGGCTATGTCTAAAATGGCTTGGATCAGTGACCAGTTCATATAGATGGGTCGGCACGGGCGGCAATCCGCATGTGTGCCTTTGGATTGAGTCTAGTTGTAAGTGTGTGCAGTCAGAACATAAAGTTTGGGCCTAAGGTTTGGCTACAACGTAGACACCGTGCTTCGGTATGAGATGTGGCATCGAGTGTTAGGTCCTCGACATAGAGTAGCGTAAGTAAGATTGGGTTGTTTCGAGTTAAGTCAAAAAGGGTCGTAGGGCAAGTTTGGTGAAGTTACGTTGAGTTGCCGGGCACGACCTCAAAATATGAGGCACGACCGCGCTGTCATAACACAACTATGGATAAGTCGGTAAGTGGTGAGGCACTGTCTCAAGGAGGTAGCACGGTCATACGGAAATAGAGTCTCATCGTGTAGTTGCGCCTCTGATTTTGGGCCGAAAGGCAAGTACAATTAGATAGGTTAACGTTGTTGGGTTGATGTTGTTGTTGCAAGCACGGGATGGTCTTCAGACACAAAATATGACAAGGAGTCTTATGTCCTAAAACTGATCCTAAGGCAAGACTAGAAAGATAATTGAATAGAAGGGACTATATTGCACAAAGTAAATTAACATATCGATTTTGTATGGGCGGGCGAGGAGCTCACACCACCAGTACAATTGAGTACTGACACCCACACAATTTTTATGTGCAGGCACAGGTAGAAGCTTGTGGCACGGAGCTCGTTTGGATGCGTCGAGGCACGAAGTTCTTTGACGATTCGAGACATGCGGCCGCGTGGAGTCTGGACTTATACGGGACATAATGTATGGACGTCGCCTATCTGAAGCATCCGATGGTTCAAGACTTGTATTGAGAGATGAGAGAGAGCTGAGTGACTTGTAATGTATGAAGAGTGAGCTTGAGTGACTTGTAATCTCGACTTTGCGTCCTATTGTAATCCTTGTTTCAATATCAATAAAATAAATCTTTTGAATGACTTGTGTTTTGTTCTAAATTTTCATTAGTATATTCAATGTCTCTGCTTGGGACTTCTGTACGACGACCCCGTCGCAGCCACTGTAATCGGCCGTTATGGAACCCGCCTTGCACGAGCACAATCTAGGCTCGTACGGTATCATGCCTTAGCGAGGACAATCGCTCCTATGGGAGCGGGACGTGACATAATGGTATCAGAGCACGGCTTTACGTCCTTGGACTATCGATTGAATTCTTTAACTCCGATGTTTCCGCGAACTCTAAATGTTGTTTCCGTAAATTGATATCGTTGGTGCGTGCTTTCTCAAATGTCTACGGGATGTCCATACAATAAGTCTATATAATTTACAAAACATAAGAAAACAGTTTTTGACAAGAAACAAAGGATGGTTCACGTAGCACGGTTGGCTGAGTCGGGCTGGGCATATACACCAAAGTTGTATCGACCTTAGAAAAGTTGAGTGCGGAATTCGAATTGTGTCAGACGAGAATGATTTAGACTTGATTAAGTAGAGGGGATGACAATCGATAGGGGTGCTATCGAGCGATGATATCGTCGATGCGATATAGATGAGCGTGCTTAAAATTCGAGAGAATGGTTCGAACAAATTTTTTTTGAAGAAATCAATTTTTGATTCAAATGATGGTTTTGAGGATTTCTCGAATGACTTTATCCCTGAGTGGTGTATGCGATAGCCTTAGGGTTATCGATCGATCGATTGAGGATACGGGGTATCGATGAGTCTATCAGCAAGCATCGTACATATACAAAGCCTTAGATCGAGTACGATTAAGTCAGTTGTTGTCATAAAATTTGATAAGTGGATTTGAACAAATTAGAAATGACACACACGGAACGTGCACGGGATTGAGAATTGCGCGAGTATGAAATGCAAAAATGATTGAGTAGGTGAAACTGAATCGAAGAAAAGTTAAGGTGTATGAATGGATGACTCGATATAAGAAATCGATATGAGTCGAATAAGAAGAGTTAGCACGATTGAAAGATAGCGTGCATGAATAAGTTTGATTTTGAAGTTACGCAAATGACTCTACGGATTGGAATATATGTTTTTCGATGATTTAAGTTAGCATAGATCGATGCATGTTGCTCGATGACTTGATATTGACGGATGAATACGTGACGATGGTCTTGAATGAATTGATCATGTTGCTAGATCGAGGGTTTAAGATAGAATTAATCTTGAATATCGGGGAGATTATCCAGTCAGACGATAGCATCATTCGCACGACTCAAAATTGGTTGCAAAGGAAGATCGCCAGGTTACGCATATCGTCTATGGTATTGAGGCATATCAAATATCGATATGCGATAACTCGGGGGTACTCTGACTCGGCAAATAACGATCGTTCAAGTGTTATTGTTCGGTTGGATGCTGTACTTAGGATTTTGATTGAGATAAATGTTGGATGAAAATGATTGTGTCTTGATGGTTGCGTCGATAATCACAACATCGATAATCTTGTCTTATGCGAGCACAACTCTAGCCTCGCACATGCGTTACGTCTTATTTGGGACGATCGTTCCACGTGAGCGCTGACATGGTGATTCATGTCACAGGAATGATCAAACTCGAAAATTCAGGACACGACAACTTTGATTGTCTCGACTTGTTGGTTTGATGCAAAAGAAAATTCGAGTACGTTTGGACTTGCGATTGATGATTTAGTAAACTTGAGGATTGAATAGATCCAATCTACGTATCGAGAATGAATTACTCTAGACATAAAACAAGTTACGTTTCGATAAGGATGATTGTCCCGCGGGAGCGTGCATGGTGATTCATGTCCACCGTGGATAATCTGACTCACGTGAGATCGGAGTGCAACATATTGTTAAGCTAGACGACCATATGATCGAATACGTGAATTGTGATAAACGACTTAGGAAATATGAAATATAAATTATAGCTTAGCAAGAAATTGTGTCGTAGCGTGATTGACTTGGAAGGATTGATAGGCAGATTATGTCGAATGTGTTCGAAGAGATATACTATACGAAATGGATTGATGAACGAGTGATATTGATATATCAAGGAATTGGTTGAAACGTGAGTTATCATATGATGGCTTTGCTGAATGACTCAGACCCCGTACGGTGAATATTGGGATGCGTATAGGGAATCAATGCTTAATGTTTAAAAATCGGAATGATGCGAGCTTGGGTAGAAAATCTTGTACTATCAACTTGGTTTGACCTTAGGATGGGATCAGTATTAATATTGTTGTTTGGGAACTATGATTCTAATACTGACGGATGACTTTAGTCTAAAGACATAGCCTAGCGGTTAGGCAGACGTACCGGTGCAGAGCGATAGAAATTTTGGAGGCACCACTCATGAGGCTCGATTGACATGCAAGTATATTAGGGATGCCCGAATATATGCACGATCCGACTCGAGTAGTGATGGAGAATTCTCTACCATGAGGCTTGACTGAAATACATGTATTTTGGGGACGTCTAAAATATGTGCACGATCCAAACTAAGTGATACGTTAAATCAAGTGAGAATAGAGGAATAGAAAAGTGTTGAGAATTTTGAAATAGTGTTTCGAAGAAATGAAAAGTTGGAGTGCGATAGTTGATTTGAGATGAACCTGAATGTTGGTTGACTGGTTAGTATGCCATAGGACTAAGTTAGCGGTAAGCACGAGCGTGGCTCGGATTGAGGAAACCCCTAGGCGAAGTGTGTGCGTAAGAGTCGTTAAATATCGAGTGATAAGTCAATAAGTAAGTACTCAGTTAGTTTCGAGGACGAAACTTTTTCTGAGTGGCGTATGATGTAGTGTCCCATCCCGCTCAGTCAATCGAAGAAATCGAAACGCCGATGACGTTTGGACTTAGCCTTGCAATGACTTGCTCGAAGCCCCGCTCGGTCGAGGTGACTCCTCGAATCAGGTGGGGTAGTTTTAGACTTGCCTCATCTTAGCCTTTACATAATAAATCGCATGTTTTCAACTTGCACAAGTAGGCTTGATAATAAAAGAGACAAATCCACATAGCTAAGAGAATAATCCCAAGTCAGGTCAGATTTGAGTTAGAACATGGAAATAGGTCCAACGGTCGGTTTAGAGTTGGTGCACGGCGTGCTTTGAAAATGACACTCGATCCTTCGTCCCGTGGCTTGGGAGAAGAAAAGTTGGTCTTCGATACAAAACCATGAATTAGCCTAAGTCATAGGCATCTCCCGCATAAATGCTCGATAAAGCATGCACGCTTGTACGATGCAAGGCTTGGCATAGCCTTTGCTTGACCCTCGGGTTAAGTTGTAGGCTTGAGTAAGTTAGACAAAATTATGCCGGTCGACCTAAGTCATTTCAAGTGCTGTCCCACTCTTTCTGCGGTTGTCAAGTTAAATAGTCCCATGATCCTAAGGCTCGTCATATAAAGTATGACTTGGGCGATAGCGTCGCGTAGAACATGAGTTGGTCTAAGGAACAAGCACAGTTGGTTCAGTAGAAAGTTAGCCATGGTCTGTTGACACTTAAGGATCACGTTATGTTCAAGTTAAGTGGGAAGGCTCCTGAGTTCAAAAGACTGTTAGGTTTGAGCGATGGTTAGTCACAATAGAAAGTTTGAGCGATGGTTAGTCACAATAGAAAGTTTGAACGATGGTTAGTCGCCGATGCGGTCCCTTGTTGGGAGTCTCATGGTTTCGATGCATGATTTGCAAGTATGGTTTCAAAGCACGATTTGCTAAGTTTGGTTGAGTCGTTCCACAAATTAGGCCTTGCATTTACATGAGTCTAGATGTTGTCGTAGGTGCGTGGTCATGGACTACTTGTCGACAAGGGATGTTTTTATCCTTTCTTCGGATCGAAAAGCCTGGACCAAGGGACCGAAGCCGGTAGATTGGGGTCTTGCTTCGGAGCCCGCTACTCGCGTTTGCAAGGCAGCTTCCGTCTACAAGGTAGCAACAGTAGTATGGGGACTTGATTCAAAGTTAGCTACTCGCGTTACAGGGGCCGTCGGCTACCAGGCTATGTCCAAAATGGCTTGAGCCAGTGACCAGCTCATATAGATGGGTCGACATGGGCGGCAATCCGCGTGTGTGCCTTTGGATTGAGTCTAGTTGTATGTGTGTGCAGTCAAAATACAAAGTTTGGGCCTAAGATTTTGCTACAACGTAGATACCGTGCTTCGGCACGAGATGTGGCGTCGACTGTTAGGTCCTCGACATAGAGTTGCATAAGTAAGATTGGGTTGTTTCGAGTTAAGTCAAAAAGGGCCGTAGGGCAAGTTTGGTGAAGTTATGTTGAGTTGCCGGACACGACCTCAAAATATGAGGCACGGCCGTGCTGTCATAACACAAGTATGGGTAAGTTAGTAAGTGGCGAGGTACTGTCTCAAGGAGGTAGCACGGTCACACAGAAATTGAGTCTCATCGTGTAGTTGTGCTTCTGATTTTGGGCCGAAAGGCAAGCACGACTTGATAGGTCAACGTTGTTGTGTTGACGTTGTTATTATAAGCATGGGATTGTCTTCAGACACAAAATATGCCAAGGAGTCTTATGTCCTAAAACTGATCCTAAAACAAGACTAGAAAGACAATTGAAAAGAAGGGACTATGTTGCACAAAGTAAATTAACGCATTGGTTTTGTATGGGTGGACGAGGAGCTCACAACACCAGTACAGTTGAGTACTGACACCCACATAGTTTTCATGTGTAGGCACAAGTAGAAGCTAGTGGTGTGAAGCTCGCTTGGATGCATCGAGGAACAGAGTTTCTTGACGATTCGAGGCGTGTGGCCACGTGGAGTCTGGACTTATACGAGACATAATGTATGGACGTCGTCTATCTAAAGCATCCGCTGGTTCAAGACTTGTATTGAGAGATGAGAGAGAGCTGAGTGACTTGTAATGTATGAAGAGTGAGCTTGATTGACTTTGTAATCTCGGCTTTGTGTCCTATTGTAATCCTTGTTTAATATCAATAAATTGTATCTTTTGAATGACTTGTGTTTTGTTCTAAATTTCTGCTAGCATATTCAATGTCTCTGTTTGAGACTTCTTTGCGACGACCCCGTCGCAGCCGCTATAATTGGCCGTTATGGAACCCGCCTTGCACGAGCGCAATCTAGCTCGTACGGCATCACGCCTTAGCGAGGACGATCACTTCTACGGGAGCGGGGCGTGACATAATATACGTAGCTAGCTTTGTTTCAGCCCTGTTCTCCAGTATTCTGGTTCTAGGGCGTAATATTAAGGCTACAAATTTTGTAGTACTTAAAGATTATAGTGGACATTTGTCCATACTTTAAAATGTTAGAAAATTAAGTTTTTAGGCCCACCGAAATCAACTGTTCTTACCAAACAGAGAGATGAAATAAAGAGGAAAAGAGTGAGAATTTTTTTTACCAAACGATAAAGATAAATAAAAAGAGAAAATATGAGTTTAATTTGGAGTGTAATATCAAGGAGACATTCATAAAAGTAGTAATTTACACAATTTCAATAATTTATAGTATGTGTTTAGATTGTCTCCACTGTGGATGTTTTCAGGTGCTAAATTTTAACTAGATTGTCTTAACTATTCCGATTTTTAAGTTGGTACCCTAAACTTTAGAATTAGAGAACTTGATATCATCAACTATTAAATATATAGTTTCAACTAGGTATCTTCCATTGGCAAGTGCTAAGTTTTTTGTTAAAAAAATCTAAATTACCCCTCCCTCTCCCACCCCAACCCCCACTCCCGGTTGTCCCCCTACCCCTTAGTTGTTGTCTTTACCCCTTGCCAATCTCGATCCTCCGCCCCCACTCCCCACTCACATTATAACCCCTCCTGCCCGGCTTCCTGCTATAGTCCTAGATCCATGCCCCTGCTCCCCCCTCCCGTCTCCCACCCCCAAACTCTATGTCGTCATTGTTGCTCCCTTCCCCCGCCGAATCATTCGTCCTTGTATCGATTCAGCCAAATCGATCGTCCTCGCTAGGGCGTGATGCCATACGAGTGTGACACTCGTACAATACTAGATGATTCAAATCTTTAAAATGGTAATCTCAATTCAATATTCGTTGCAGAAGAAAATAGAGTCACATTTAAGTTATATAGAGTATACGAAACAATTCTGTTTATTCAATAAGCAGTGGAATTACAAAGGCACGAGGCCATGATTATAATCACTCAAGCTCACAATCTCTCTGAATATAATCACTCATGATCTCTCTAGCCCATAAAGGATTTCAACATTCTATACGTTATGTCTTCTATATCTCGGCCGCATCATCCTGTTGTAAGTTCGAGCATCAATGCGGTCGCACGCCTCGAAACGCTAAGACATTCTCTGACTCAATGCGTTCAAATGAAGCTCTGCCATGAGAAAACCATTTTCTGTATCCTGTAAGCAATCTAGTGGGGGATTAGTAATAATCCTCTCGTATATTGATAAGATCCACTCGCCTAAACCAACATTAAGTAATCTACGAATCATGCAGCTTAACTTGTGATCTTTCTATCTTTATCTTATGATCGGTTTCATGGCATATTCAAAACAGAAAAGTATATATTTTATGGTAAACATGTTACCATTGATTTGCGTAAGCAAGCAAGCAACATTGATATAACTGGTATTGTTTTGTGGTGACTTTTTATCAACACAGACACACTCACCCTTATATCGATGCAAGGTGAATACGCCTACCATCTTTTCCTTTCATGTTATTAGTGATATTTGTGCAGAATCTGTGTACCTGCACTGTTAAGCCCACCGGCCCTTATCTAATGAAGGTCACTGGCTTCTCTGTGCCAAAATGGACTATATTTCTCAGTTGCATTACGATGCTATCCGTTCATCCTTATAATGCCCCAGTCCCAAAGTACGGAGGACTAGAAACGTAGTCATGCCAGCTGTATACATACGAAGTATGCTCCAATATATGGAATCCTCCTATGTATACATAAGCTGTAAAATACAGTAAACCAAGAGTAATCTAATCTCATCCACAAAATGAAAGAATAAAATATATCATATAATCAACTATGAAATATTTTTGTACAATATGTTGGGCGGAGAAAAATCTACTACCAACAAGTAAGGGGAAAAATACATGGAAAATAAAATGAGTTTGGCGAGCGAAGCAAAGACGATCCAAGTGCAATCATCCTCAAAGAGATAGAGATGATCACGGCCATGGCTCGAATACCTGTGAATGATAATAGCACACAACTAGAGAGATAACGAGGTCCTCAGAGGGATGTAACAAGATACAAGAAAATACCATGCCATATAAACTGTAATATATAGAAAATAAAGGGATGCATGCAATAGGGTGCCTAACCGTACTATAGTGAATATGCAATAAAGAATAATCCTTCACATATGGGCACTCGGTCTGCATAGCAGTGGCATCGTCCCTTCCTTCGAGAACCAGTCGTCTCCGTCCATAACGCTTGGTGAACGTAAGAGGGAATCAGTAAGAAAACGTCAATAATGCTCCATGAACGTAAAAGGGAATCAGTAATAGTAAGGTAAACCTGCGTCTCCAGCGGATCTTCAGGTACAATAGCAATGCATATATGGCCCATACATCAAGTAACTGTTCTTCCTACCCCATGCCTAGTAGAGTCACATCCATGACTCATATGAACCTCTAGTAACTGCCAAGTCCACTAGCAAGCAATTCTATTGGCAGTTACTCCTAACCGTCGCACGCCTCGAACGTATCGGTGGCCGGTCGACTACGCGAGTACGTATTCTATATGTGACTCACACTACATGGTAAAGTAGGTGTCAAGGCCGTATGAGATATACCAATAGCTCATCATCAAATGGGCGGTCACTAGACTAAGTCAATGCAATAGAATAAAATAAAAGCAAGAAAACGACCGATAGAGTCGTTTGCACCCAAGTGTGACTTGGATGCACAGTGATATAATACTAACAAAAATAAGTAATGCTGAATATAAATAACTAAAAATAAGAATAATTAAATCACAGAGTAAGGTGGCAAGGTATCATGCCTGAGGGTGGTACGAGATGTAGCAAATCCAATAGTCAGAATCGTCATCAAGAAAGTCAAAATCCACAAAGAGCTCTGGATGCTGAAACAAACATCACGAACATGTTTTGTATAAAAAATATGCCTTGGAAACGCCTGTCCAAAAGTCCAATTCTAGAACAGGGGCAAAATTGTAATTTTGGATCAAAACGATATCCGCCATTGGACCCATTTTGCACCGAAATGCGTGCCAATATCTACGGTCTCTAAAGTCATAAAAATATATGTCTATGGATCCGATTTAAGAAGATGAACCCAACGGTATGTCCAATTTTGAATTTCGATGAGCCGTGCACAAAATCGTCCGTTGGTCGGGTTGCGAGCCTGCCAAATTGGCGTTACGATCAAACTACTCAGAATTGGACCAAACTTGTCATACATGACCAAAAAAATGATACGGTCCTGATGACTCAAGGTTCGTGTCGATCCGACGAACATGTACGAAGTTATGGGCTATTTTGCAAAAGGGCCGATACGGGGTATCTCGACGGATACGCATTGATTTTGTCGCGTACGCACAACGAAATCAATTTCCGTCAGTTCCCACACGTCGACAGCATCCATACGCGTCTTTCGATGCGTATAGTGTGTGACCATGTTGCCCAGTTTGTCGGGGCGCACGTCGTATCATGATGTCTTCTAAAAATTTTAACCGTTTGAAAACAGTTTTTCGTCAAATTTGAAAAACCGATTTCTTGGCGCAGTCGTCAAAATTGACTTATTTAAATTGGTTTTGATTCCCTATAGGTTGTCTAGGTCTGTCTTTAATTAGATTTTGAAATATTCTAATATTAGGTTCAAAAACTCCCTTCCAATGAGAGGTATTAGGACAGTGTCTGTGTCCAATTTTTTGTCAGTATCGCCTCGACTTTGGGTCGATTTCTCGGACAGTTGGGTTTGATACGTTCAAAACAATTTACTACAATTTGGGGAGGGTCAGGTAGGCTCTATGCCACAACTTGCGGCATAAAAAATTATTGAATATGCGCAAAGAAAAGAGGCAATGAAGGGAGGTACCTCACTACGCCCAAAACAGGGGGTGCTATATTTTTCTCGGTCGTCCAACTGTGTTGGCGGCTTCCCGACAATGTTGTGGTCGTGCAGGCGACCAAGAGTACACGCAAAGGTCCTGGGGTTGCTATGGAGTCGAGAGGTTTGGTTCACGAGGAAGATTTTGCTTGCAAAAGTAGTATTTTTCAGAAGAACATGCATATATCATATGGCGTTGTTTAAATTCGGATTTCTAGCAATCTTAATTTGATTTCGAAAGGGATTTGATTCAATCTCGTGGAGAATGTGATAGAGATTTTATAGGAAAAGATTCGGGTTGAAATAATCAAAATTTGAGGGTTTTTGGTCGCGCCCATATTCGGATATCCACCCGCGACTGAGTATACATACAGTCGGATTTTTGGTTAATATGCATATCGCGAGATTTGAATATCTCGCGATAAATTAAAATTCAATTATTTTTTTTCCTTTTATAGCTATATGTTTAAATGACTTAATATAAAATCTTGAAAATTCAAAATAAAATTGTAAAAATTTTCTAAAATAAGCAATGTCATTCTACAATAATATAAGATTTTATTTGTGTCAAATTTCTAATTACCAAGCCATGCACATCTAATTGGTACATATTCCTTTAACTAAATAAACTAATATTTGAAAATAAAATTTTGAGAAGCAATAATATTAATAATAAAAATAATAATAGTAATATTTGTGGGATAATAATTAATCAGTAGGGTAACATTACTACAATTATTATTATTATTATTTTTACCAAATATATTATTTTTCCCAAAAATAGTAGATAAATAAATATTAAAATGGAAGTATAGTCGTATTATGATTTAATAAGCTTGAACAACTAAATATTCAAGTAAAATATTTCTAGTGGCACTTACAAGTAGTATGCTAGTCAAAGCACTTGACAGTACTAGCCGTGCCCTATTATTTAGTCAGTGCACCTAACAAATTTTAACCCTGACTAAGATGTTATTTATAGTTAGATAATAAAAGATTCAAAAAAAATTATTTAAGAAAATTTAAAGTAACAATAAATAAATAAAAAAATTGAAATTTTGGGAGTTTACATCCTACCCGAAGGAATCCAGATTAACAACGTATTCTACATGTTAGGGTGTTTTTCGTCTTACATGGGTCATGGGTACCTAGTAGTTTGAGGTAGTGGGTTGGTATTGCATGGTTGAGATTACATGAGACTAAAATGGGCATTCGGGGTCTGTACTAAGGGATAATAAGTCATATATGAGGTGTAATTAAAATGGAGCACATGATGGTGTGTTTGTGTAGGACAGGTATATCATGTTTGTAGAGGGGCTCATCTAGTTCATGAGGGTAAAGTTTGTTTGAAGAAATTGGCTAGTGTTGTGCTTCAAATATCCAATTTACGGTAGGGGTATCAAGAAGATACGGATAGAAATATATGTTATAAACTAATGATTTATTAGTTCTGTTGGAACCAATCCTTGATTACTTCAAGTCTTGGAATTGGCTGGACAAGGTCCCAAAATCTACCTGAACCATTTCTATTAGTGTAACACCCATATTCTGAATACGTATTTTTGGTTAAGCCTGCATGTATCATGGACCTGTATTTTATTTTCTCAGATTCTGGCCTGTAATTGTATTTCTGGCTCGACTTGCAGATTTTGGATTTTCTCGTGAAATGGGTTTTGGACCTTGGCTTGGTTTTATATTGTGGAGAGGGTTTGGTTTGGTTTGGTTTATCATGAGAGGAGCACTTTAACCTACACCCCACCCTCAACACAACACAACCCACCATCATAAATCCCCACCTACTTTTCTCTCTCCTCATTATTTTCATTTATTTCTTCTTCTTCTTTCTTCCTCTACACAACACCATCACCTATAGGCAAGTGCACCTTGCCATCAAATAAGCACCACTTTTTATTTGTCCATTAACTAGATTAGGCCACGGAGAACAACTTTAGAACTTGACATTTTGTGATTTGGAGCTTTCATTCTTCTAGATCCAGGTTTTAACCATTTTCGAAAATCCTTGGTTTTGATCTATTAAACTTCAATTTTTGCATGTTTTTATGCTTCCATGTGGAAAAGAATTCGATTTTACTCAAGTTAGAACTTTGAAAATCTAGATTTGGTTTTGATTTGACAAAGTTATGAAGAATTGAAGTTCTTGGTGTTCTTGGACCTGCTCTCGGCCAGGAAGAACATCCCTCTGCCTTGCGCTCTTTAGCGTATGGCCGGTTGCGCACCCCCGGCCTGTGCTCTTTAGCGCAGGGCCGATTGCGCATGACCTCAGCCAGTGCTTTGCGCTGCGCTGGATTGCGCTGGCGCAAGCCACCCTTGCGCAATCCACCCCTGTGCAGTTCACTTCTGCGCAGTCTGCTCCTGCGTAATCCACCCCTACGCAGTTCACTCCTGCGCAGTCCGCTCCTGCGCAATCCACCCCTGTGCAGTTCACTCCTGCGCAGTCTGCTCCTGCGCAATCCACTCCTGCACAGTTCACTCCTGCACAGTCTGTTCATGCGCCCTGTGCCCCTGCGCACTTGGCACCCTGCGCAGCTGACACCTGCGCAATCTAACTCCCTGACCCCTTACGCAATCCATTGGCTCTTGGAGTTTTGGTTTTATTTCTCTAAGCTTGGCTCTTCCATATCCCTGTATATTGATATTTTATTAGATATTTTATGCCCATTTTATATCCTTACGCCTTTTGTCATGAACTTGATTTTACTTAATATGTTTGGAATGACTATTGTATATGGCATGGTATGACAAGGAACTAGCATAACACGACAGTGACCCGTAGTGGTGCACTCCTGACATGACCTACCTGACCTGATAGTGGCCCGTCGTGGCATACTCCTAACAAGTACCCTGACATGATTAATCTTGATACTTGATAACTTGATAGTGGCCCGTGGCGGCGCACTCTTGACTTGTACCTGACTTGACTTGTAACTTGTAACTTGTAATCCTGACTTGACTTGATGCTGTTGCGACGACTAACTTGACTTGTATAATCAACTTGACACCGTGGGTGTTCTTGCTTGCTTGCTTGTGCAATCCACTTGTCTTGTCTTGCATCATGTCTAGGACGTGACTCCCTGGTTCCCACGGTCAGGGATTCACACTGAATATGGATCAGGCTAATGACTAGATCAAAGTGTAGTTCATGGAGAATTTCCAGTCACTGGCAATCTTGTTATCTGGGCGCTCTTAATTGGACTTGTAGCTTGCCGACGAGTAGAGCACATTTCCAGCACACCGTCGCGTGTTGCACCCTCTAAGTCACCTAAGGGTACATTTATCTTCCGGGCGATGTACCCACCTATAACTCTCAACCCGCAGAAGGATAACTGGATAGTCTGCAGGGCTTGGGACTGAAAAATTCTCACTTGCATCTTGTTAGTAATTAGGCTTGTGATAATCCTAGTTAGTTAAGTAGTAAGCCGTAGTTCTTGCTTGGCCGTGATTGATTGGATGGAGTCTAGTCCCGCTTGTCCTGTCCTGATCCTGTACAAGGTTATGACATGACATGACTACTCGTGCTTTACCTTAATCATGATTAATTACAGGTCCAGATTTCTTGTATTTTATCTTACCGATAAATGGTGGGAGAAACCAAGTTCCGTTCAGACGAAGTGTTACAACCCCGGTCCTTGTTTGGTTTACGGGTTGTAACCTAGTTATCTGAAGAGTCCCATGGTTATCTTATCGTATATCACCTGCCAGGTTTCTCCTTAATAATTGTCTTTATTATGTAATTATTTTCTTATGTTCTGATATGCTGGCTTTTGTTCTTATTTTGTGGCCTTCTTTGTGGCACTTGCTCTTTTTGGGGTTTGACCCAGCTGGTTTTATGTGGCCAAATTTTGGAGCAGCACCCGAGGATCTACCGAACCTCCAGCCGATGGTGGCAACTAGAAGAAACCTGGGCTACGAGTGGGTTTTCTATTTTGTTTCGCTCACTCTATTGTAAATTTATTTTTTGAGGCGTTTAGCCGACGAGCACCTGTTAGCTCGATGCACTTTACTTACTGTCTGCCTACGGGCTGTAAACATGATTAACAAATCCTAGGGTTGATCATGTATGACTTAACTCTTGCTAGTCCTAGCATTTTGTACGACTAGCTTCATGATCAGCTGATATGTAATATTTGGGATGCCTTTTATTGTATATTTGGTGGTCAAACATCTTGTGATTATATTACTTGCTTAAGATTAAGACAATAGGCTTGACCTTAAGAGACTGTTGGCTTGTAGTAAACCCTCATATCTAGACAGCCGTGACCGTATAGCGAGGTGGATGCCATTTCGATATACGTAGCTGGCTATGTGCACCCCCGCTCTCCAGTATTCTGGTTCTGGGGCGTGACAATTAGGTTAGGGTATCACGCCCCACTTCCGTCGAATCGATAGTCGTTCCTCGGACGTGATGCCATGCGAACCTAATTTGCAATCGTACAAGGCATAGTCATAAGGTAATCCGAGACAGGAGATCTAAGAGAATAAGCAGACAAATTGAATCACACATTAAGTAAAGGAAACTTTGATCTTTATTGATAATGAACATCATTTACAGACTCCAGTACAGGACTCATGCCGTGCGGGCTACAATATGACTCAATTACAAAAGAGTGCCGATGAGATAACCGTTCCATACATTGCACACATCCCTCAATATACATCAGAGTATTCTAGTGACCTAGAATGGAGGGACGTTGAGCCATCTTTCTTGGACAGTCGAGAGCCTTCAAAAGTGGAGTTGCGGGGACAAGTCTTCGATGCGCGGCCAAAGCTTCAAAATCATGAACGTCGTCGAGTTAATTGGCGCGTCCTTCCTGATTCGTGGGACCTGCAAAGAGTGAGGATCAGTACGAACACATGTACTAGCGAATAGCTAATTAAAATCCAAGCTCTGCATTTGATTCAAGCAGTTTTATAAACATGTTAGCTAGCTATTTATGGGATCTTTCTAACCATCCTGATCAATTGCATATTAAAATATTTCGAGGCAAGCACATGAATTTGTAAACATTAAGCAGCTATCATATTCATCCCGTATCACTTGCATTAGTTAAGCAGTGAAAGGGGTGTGAAGGTTACTGGCAATGTCAAGCCATTACGGACTATAGCTAGGTTAGATGGCGACCCTTTCGCGGCAGGTAGCGAGTCATGTCCGAAAGTTAACGAATAACCCATGCCGATAAAAGGCTGGCGCTTGCTATACTCGTTCCTTCCGGGCCGAATCGGTCCCTTGGCCTAGGCAACCGTTCGAGAAAACTATACCTTGTCGACAAGTTATCCAATGATCGTTTTGCAGAGTCTTGAAATGTGCCATCTCTTTTCTAGAACCTTATCCTTTCTCTTTTATGTGCAAAACTTAGCCTTTGTTTTAAACTTAGTCGATTTACTCACTTAGCCATATCGTTGCGATAAACATTTATCAATTCATTCATTATTTTGCATAGGCTAAGTAGAATTACATAAGGAGGCATATTTTCCATTTTCAATACCGGCAGTTTGATAGCAAGTGTTTTATGAAAAATCGTGCCACAATTTTTTTTGATTCTATACTATTATGACAAGCATTCATTTACTTCACATATTGATTTTAAATTAGAGGGATGAGGCGAAGGAGGTCAGCCACTCGCCTTAGACTTGCTTCAAGCGAGCGACCGGTTGGCTGCGCTTACGTCGCCTACGCGATCATCTGCAATCGCATAAGCAACTGATTAAAACACTGTGTAATTCAAGAAATTTCGATATGAATGCGAAGCTCAAAAATTTAAGTCACGAAAACCCATCGAAAACATTCACGAAAAACGTATTCACGAAAACCAAAGCCAAAGCCAAAGCCAAATCAAGTACGACATAAAAATCAGAGCAACGGAAGGTCTCTCCCGACTCAGCCGCAGAGCCAATCCTTGAGGCACAACCCACTGAATATGGGACTTGGTTTCGATGAAGCCATTCCATAACGTGGAATGGATCTTAATTCAACCATTTTCGTTCGATCGACTCGGCCGATTTCGACCTATCGGTCCCGACTGAATCGATAGTGACAGTGTTCCTTTCTCGTGCACCCCGTAGACGGAAACAAGGCATGATGTAGGGATGGGGCACTACACCATAACCAACTAATAAAAAGTTTCATCCTCGAAACTTAAGGATAGAACCTAACTCTACGAGAACAATGAAGGAAATTTCTTTTACATTTTCGATTCAAGCTCCCACGTCGACTCTTCGACCGAATGGTTCCTCCAGAGGACCCGGACGAGAGGGATCGCTCGATTTTGCAGCAGCTTATCCTTGCGTTCCAAGATTTGAACTAGCTCTTCAACGTAGGATAAGTCGGACCTTAGCTCCAGCTGGCCAAAATCTACCACGTGGCTAGGATCATGGACGTACTTTCGCAACTTAAAGATGTGGAAGACATTATTTACACCTTCTAGCACCGGCGGTAGGGAAATTTTATAGGCCACTGGGGTGACCCACTCGAGTATTTCGAATGGCCCAACGAATCTCGGACTCAACTTTTCCTTCGTGCTGAACCGAGTAACTCCTCGCATGGGCGACACTTTGAGAAATACGTGACCGCCTTCTTGAAACTCGAGGGGTCGACGATGAACGTCCACATAGCTTTTCTGACGACTCTGTGCAGTCTTTAATCTTTTTCGAATGAGCCAAACTTTTTGTACAGTCTGTTCTACTAGTTTCGGGCTGAGAATCTGTCGCTCTCTAACTTCGTCCAAGCAAATGGGTGATCGGCACTTTCGTCCGTACAAGGGTTCATACGACGTCATTTGAATGCTGGATTGATAACTATTGTTGTATGCAAATTCAGCCAGAAGTAGATTAACATCCCAGCTTGATTTGAAGTCAATTGTGCAGAGTCGTAGCATGTCTTTGAGAATCTGATTGACGCACTCCGTTTGGCCATCGGTCTGAGGATGGTAAGATGAGTTGAACTGCAACTTGGTACCCAGAGCCGACTGAAGGCTACTCCAGAATCACGACATAAACCGTGAATTCCGATCAGAGACGATGGATACTAGAACTCCGTGCAGCCGTACTATCTCATCAAGATAAATATGCGCCAGGCGATCAACGCTCCAAGCAAATTTAATAGTGTAGCTCCCCTACCGAAAAAATTTGAAATATTTTCTTCATTACTTATTTGATTTAAATAGTGATTTTAGAATTTTATAAATGATTATTTAGTTAATTATTACGGTAGATGACTTTAGCCATGGTTGATTTTGAGGTACCAGACGACTAGGAATCATGGCATGGATAGTGCAGTGGCGTGCCTTGACTAGTATATTAGCCATGCCAAGGAAGGCCGAGCCATAGTGATGTCCTAACTAGAAACACTAGGCCAAGTTGTGACATGACCATTATAAATAGTTTAATTATTCATTATTAATATTATTTGACATCTAGGTGATCCGGCCGTACCAAACAAGTCAAACTGGACCCGAACTGAGCCCAAGCCCATATAGGCATGCGGTACGTCCAATGACATTCGTGCTGATACATTTTGGTATGATTGAGTCGTATTACATTTTAGTGATCTAATGAATATTTCTAATTATTCTTATTTAAATATTATAAATATCATTATTAGTTGATATTCAATGATATTTGCATAAAATAGGTCCTTGTACATTTTTGGAATTATTAGACTGTGCATGATGGTATATACGCCATTATTAGTTTATTGAATTTTGTTATTATTATTATTATTTTTATTGAGGTTATATATTATTAATATTATTATTGTGGTTACTAAATATAAATTATTTATTATTATTAGTTATTATCATTTTATTCTTTATCAAAAGAAATATGTGTATATATAAATATATATGTATATGTGCATGAATATATAAAATATATATATGTATTTGTGTGTATATATAAATAAATAGTATATGTATACGTATATGTGTATATATATAAATATATATATAAATATATTATATTTATATATATATAAATATTTAGTATATGTATACGTATATGTGTATATGTGCATGAATATATTAATATATATATATATATATATATATATATATATTTATATATATATATATATATATATTTTATATATATATATATATATATATATATATATATATATATATATATATATATATATATATATTTATATATATATATATATATATATATATATATATATATTATATATATAAATATATATATATATTAGACTAAATAAAAATATATATATATATATTAGACTAAATAAAAAATATATATATATATATATATATATATATATATATATATATATATATATATATATATATATATATATATATATATAAAAGGGAATGAGGAAAGGGGCCGGCTCCCTCTTGGCCACTCCGCCCGCCGGTTTCCTCTGGCAGGGGTGGCCGGTCGGCCTGCCGGGCCCGGCGACCCCCCTCCTTTTCTTCGTTCCTCTCGGGGGTCTCCCCTCCCATCCCGGTTGGCCGGAGTCCGCTTGGCACTCCCCTCCGCGAAGCTTCCCCCTCCCCGCCGGCTTCCCGCTTTGGGTTTCCCATCCCTCCCTCCTCCCCAACCAACACCTCCGCCGCCGCCTTCGGCGGCGCCGGCGCAACCAGGCCAGGCGCGACCCTCCTTCAGCTGCGTCCCCACCCGTTGCGCCCCCTCCTCTCCCTGTCCAGCCGCCGGCGGCGCCTGCGGCTCCGCCCGTCGAGCTCTCTGTGCCGTCGTCGGCAGCACCCTTCCTTCCGCCGGGGCCCCCCGACCCCTTCCCTGGCGCCTCCGGTGCAGTGCCCGCCGCTGTTCTGAGGTCTGCGGTGGCGCCCCCTCTGGGACCACTTTCCGTCCCGGTCCCGCCGTCGGTGGCCTTCCACGCGGCGGAGCACCCCCCTCCACCCCTGGCCTCCCGCCTGTCGTGGCCCAGCTCCGCATCTTCCTCCCTCAGCCCCCCGGCTGAGCCGCCCGGCTTCTTCTCCCCCCCCAGCGGCGTTTCCCTCCCTCCCTGCCCCCTCCCCTCCCGGCGGCCCCGCCCTATCCCCGGATCCGGATCCCCTCCGCTCGTGGGCCCTGGTGGCCACCCGTTCGTGCTTGGCCTCTTTGACGCCGGTCGGACGTCCGGCGGTGCTGCCACCCCCGTCTCCCCCTCTTCGAAACGCCCCACCCCTGCTCTCCGGCATCCGACGTTCTTCCCGCCTCCTGTCGGACGGCCCTCTTCCTCGCCGGTGATCGGCGCTCTGCGGAGGCCCCCGTCGACTCTCCGCCGCCCTCCACCATCCCTCCCCCTTCTCCCCCCCAGCCTCTCCCCCTCCCTCCTAGCCTCCGCCTCCGGCCGCTCGGGTCGTCTCCCTTCGGCGCTCCAGCCAAACGCGACTTCGTCCGTCGCTCCCTCCGACGTGCCCGCCCTCGGCCGCCCTCCTCCTCCCTTCCCCCCTCCCTCCCCCGCTCCCCCCCGTCTCTCGCCCGCCCCACCCGGCGGACGCCCACCGCCCCCGGAGGTCGAACCCCCCCCCCGCCCGCCCGCCCCTCCTCCCTCCGGGCCGGCCCCCGCCGGAGAACCACCCCCCCTCCTCGGTTTTCCCGCTTGTGCCCAGGTCTTTCCTCTCGACAGCCCCCCCTCTTTGCTGTGTCAGCCGCCGCCGGAGCCCAGTCTCCCCCGCCTTCCCCCTCCGCCGGCGAGGCCCCCCGGCCCTCTCCCCCGGAGCCCTCTCTCGGGCCGCGCGCCCCTCGGGCTGTCCCCCCACCTCTCGGGCTTCGCGCCCTAGAGCCGCACGCCGGGCAGTGCCCCCGCTCGGGCTACGTGCCCTCGAGCCGCGTGCTTGGGCCACGTGCCTTTCCCTCCCTCGGTTCCCGCGTAGGGGGGGGGACGCGTCAGCGACTCTTCGTTTGACCTGTCTGCTTTGAGAAAAAAAATATATAATGTAGGCTGCGTGCCCTCCTCATCGGGCTGTGTTCCCACACCACCCCCCTAGGGCCTCCCGTTGGCTGCGGTCAATGGACCCACTACTTTTGATAATTTGGTTTTCAAAATTTTGAAAATCTTCGAAATTTTGCTGCATTGCGAAATTTTGAAATTTCAAAATTGCGAATTTCCGAATTCCCCTTTTTAGGAGTTTATTTCCTTGTTTATTAGGCCCTTTTGAATTTTGGCCCGTACCTGTCTGTAATGCTCTTCTAGAGCTCCCTTTCCTATTTCAATAAAAAGTTGTTTTGGTTAAAATATATATATATATATATATATATATATATATATATATATATATATAATATATATATATATACACACATATACGTATACATATACTATATATTTATATATACACACAAATACATATATATGTTATATATTCATGCACATATACATATATATTTATATATACACATATTTATTTTGATAAAGAATAAAATGATAATAACTAATAATAATAAATAATTTATATTTAAAATATATATATATATATATATATATATATATATATATATATATATATATATATATATATATATATATATATATATATATATATATATATATATATGTATATATTTTTAAATATATATATATATATATATATATATATATATATATATATATATATATATATATATATATATATATATTTTATTTATATATATATATATATATAAATTTATTATATATATATATTTATTATATATATATATAAATATATATATATATATATATATATATATATATATATATATATATATATATATATATATATATATATATATATATATATATATATATATATATATATATATATATATACATTAGACTAAAAAAAAAAAAAAAAAATATATATATACATTAGACTAAATATATATTTATTTATATATTTATTTATAAAAAAAAATATATATATATTTATTTATATATATACATTAGACTAAATATATATATATATATATATATATATATATATATATATATGTCACGCCCCAGAACCTGAATACTGGAGAGGGGGGTAGACATATGTCAGCTACGTATATTGAAATGGAAACCACCTCGATATACGGTCACGGCTGTCTAGATATATGAGGGTTTGCTACAAGCCAACAGTCTCTTATGGTCATGAACAAGCCTAATGTCTCAATCACAAGCAAGTAAGTAAGGTCGCAAGATGTATGATCATTAAATATACAATAATAAGGCGTCCTAAATATTACATATTCAGCTGATCATGAAGCTAGTCGTTACAAAATGTCAGGACTAGCAAGAGTTTCGTCGTACATGATCAACCCTGGGATTTGTTAATCATGTTTACAGCCCGTAGGCAGACAGTAAGTAAAAGTGCATCGAGCTAACAGGTGCTCGTCGGCTAAACGCCTCAAAAGAATAGTTTTACAATAAAGTGGGCAAGACAAAAAGGAAAACCCACTCTTGGCCCGGGTTCCGTCTAGTTGTCCCCATTGGGCTGGAAGCTTGGTAGATCCTCGGGAGCTGCTCCGAAATCTGGCCACACAAAACCAGCTGGGTCAACCCCAGAAAGAGCAAGTGCCACAAGGGGGCCACGAAATAAGAACAAAAGCCTGCAATTAGCACAAGAAAATCTAATATTAACACTAGAATTTATCAAAACATGTCCGGATGATATACGACGAGATAACCATGGAACTATTTCGATAGCCAGGTTATAACCCGTAACCCAAACAAGGACCGGGGTTGTAACCCTTCATCTGAACAGAACTTGGTTTCCCACCATTTATCGGCAAGATAATAATATGAGAAATCAAGACAGGAAGCAATCTTGTACTGGATCAAGACATGACTAGACTGGTTATACCTCATTCAATCAATCACGGCCAAGCAGATACTACGGCTTACTACTTTAACTAACTAGGGTTATCATAGACCTAATTACTAACAAGATGCAGTGAGATGATTCCACAGCCACAAGCCCTGTAGACCATCCAGGTTACCCAGGTCGAAAGTTAGGGGTTGAATTCTGGTGGGTAC
Source organism: Iris pallida (assembly GCA_029216955.1). Classification (NCBI taxonomy): domain Eukaryota; kingdom Viridiplantae; phylum Streptophyta; class Magnoliopsida; order Asparagales; family Iridaceae; genus Iris; species Iris pallida. Next base: position 10,119,973 of record JANAVB010044619.1, read on the forward strand.
ATCGTCCAGGAAACACATGTACCCTTAAGTGACTTAGAAGGTGCAACACATGACAGTGTGCTAGAAATGTGCCCTACTCGACGGCAGGCTACAGATCCCAAGAGCGCCCAGGTAACGGGATTGCCTATAGTTGTGTCATCTCTCCATGACTACTGTATTATTCTAGTTATTAGCCTTAATCTATTTTGGTAGGTACCCCTGACCGTGGTACTCAGGAGTCCCATTCTAGACATGATGCAAGACAGGACAAGTGGATTTAACAAGCAAGCAAGAAAGAACCACCCACGGTGTCAAGGCAGGTCAAGCTAGGTTAGCCGTCGCAACAGCATTAAGTTATCAAGTCATGCTACAAGTCAGGAGTGCGCCGCCACGGGCCACTATGAAGTTATCAAGTCACAAGGATTAATTACAAGTTACAAGTTAGGTGTGCACCCCACTGGGTCACTAGCAAGGAGATCAGAGAATACCAGGATCATAATTCACAGAAAATCCCGAAAACCGTACTAGTCATAAACAATTACTTGCAAATCGTGTTAGGCCGTGTCGGGTCGAGATAGTCGTGCTGTGTTGAACAAGATCTCAGGAAACCCAATCCACAAAAGAGAAACCAAGTCGAGAAATAAAACCAATACTCCAAGAGCCAATGGGTTTAAGCAAGGGGCCAGGGGGTTGGGCGTACGCGCAAGAGCACGCACGCAGAGGGAGCATACACGCAAAAGCACGCACGCAGGGGAGCAGCGTACGCACAAAAGCACGCACGTAGGAGAACTGCGTACGCTCAAAAGCACGCACGCAGGAGAGCAGCGTACGCACAAAAGCACGCACGCAGGGGAGCTGCGTACGCACAAAAGCACGCACGCAGGAGAGCAGCGTACGCACAAAAGCACGCACACAGGGGAGCAGCGTACGCACAACAGCACGCACGCAGGAGAGCAGCATACGCACAAAAGCACGCACGCAGGGGAGCTTCGTACGCGCAAAAGCACGCACGCAGGGGAGCTGCATACGCGCAAAAGCTCGCACGCAGGAGGGCAGCGTACGCGCAAAAGCACGCACGCGCAGGGTCTTCTTCTCCATGGCTGAGAAGAGACTCCAATGGCTCCCAAAACTTCAGAACATCACAACTTGGCCATCCGAACTCCAAATCCGGATTTCCAAAGTTCCAACTAGGGTGAAATTGAATTCTCTTCCACATGGAAACATCAAAACCCATAAAAATCCAACTTATATGGATCAAAACCATATAAATCTGAAAATAAAGAAAACTTAGATCTAGAACAATGGAGACTCCAAATCACAAAATGCCAAATTCTAATGTTGATCACCATGTCCTAATCTAGCAAATAGACAATAAAATAGGGTTCTCATGTGGTGGCAAGGTGCACTTGCCTATGGGTTGGTGTTGTGTAGAGGAAGAAGAAGAAGAAGAAATTAATGGAGGTTTATGAGGAGAGAGAAAATATTGGTGGAGTTTTAATGAGGGTGGGATGTGGTGTGTTGAGGGTGGAGCATAGGCTAAGGTGTTCCAATACACATTAAACCAAACCAAACCAACCCAAACCAATTAAAACTGGGCCATGTCAAAACCTAAAATATGAGAAATACAGAAATTCCACAAGTTGAGAAAAATAAAAATACATGCCAAAATCCAGATACGAGTATAATTATGAAATACGGGAAATGCGGGAAATGAGGGTGATAACTCTACCCACCTTAAAAGAATTCTGTCCTCGGAATTTAATCAAGGAGCTAGAGATTGTCACAACAAGTTACACTAAGCACAGGCAAGTTACACTAAGCAGTTCAATCATACAATCATACAATGCAAGCAAGGAAGGGGAAAACGTAAGGCATAAGAAAGACATTATACCTCACGAGTCAAACAGGTAGGGATATCGCGATTGGATGTCGTCCTCACGCTCCCACGTTGACTCACCTAGAGAGTGATGATCCCAAGCAACACGGACTAATTTAATAGTCTTGTTCTTGAGTATCTTTTCCCTCCGGTCCAAAATAGACACGGGCCTTTCCTCATACGAAAGGTTGGTACCAACAACCAATTCTGAATGGTCTAGGATGTGGCTCGGGTCCGGAATATACCGTCGTAATTGGGACACATGGAATATATCATGTACCTCACTTAATGACGGCGGAAGAGCAAGACGATAGGATACATCTCCTACTCGCTCTAGAATATCGAACGGCCCTATATACCTAGGACTAAGCTTTCTCCGCACGCCAAAGTGAATGACGCCGCGGTTAGGCGAGATCCTAAGGAATACATGGTCGCCGACAGCAAATTCTAAGGGACGCCGATGAGCATCGGCCCAATGGCGCTGACGGTCCTGGACAACTGGGAGGTGATCTCTGACCTTCCTGACCACTACAACCATCTGGGAAATCAACTCGGGTCCGAGCATCTACCTCTTCCCGACATCGTCCCATGCTAGCGGGGATCTGTACTTCCTGTCGTAAAGAGCCTCAAAGGGTGCTATCTGGATACTGGCCTGATAACTGTTGTTGTACGAGAATTCTACCAGGTACAGATGATTCTCCCATGAACCACCGAAGTCAAGGGTACAAGATCTCAACATATCTTCAAGAGTCTGGATTGTGCGCTCTGACTGACCATCCGTCTGCGGGTGATAAGCTGAGCTGAACTGAAGGCGAGTCCCCAAACTCTTCTGCAAGCTGCGCCAAAAGTGTGATGTGAATCTTGAATCCCTGTCCGAGGTGATGCTGACTGGCACACCGTGAAGCCTGACGATCTGCCTGAGATATATCTCTGCTAGTTGCGCCGTCGACTGTCCAACTCTGAATGAGAGAAAGTGTGCCACCTTGGTAAGCCTGTCCAAAATTACCCAAACAGCATCTCTGTCGGCCGAAGATCTGGGCAATCCGGTCACGAAATCCATGGTTATATGTTTCCATTTCCATTCTGGGATCGGTAAGGGTTGAAGAAGTCCAGCGGGCCTCTGATGTTCAGCTTTAACCTGTTGGCAAACCAAACACCGAGAGACAAATCGGGCTATCTCCCTTTTCATGCCATTCCACCAGAAATGCTGACGAATATCACGGTACATCTTCGTACCACCCGGATGAATAGAATATTGTGAACTATGGGCTTCTGCCATAACTTTCTGTCTGATATCTCCACTGGGTATACAAAGACGAGTGCCATGTCGAAGTGTACCATCTTCATGGATACATAACTCTGGCCTTCTTCCTGCTTCACATTCTGCTCTGAGTCGTTGGATCTTGGAATCTATTGACTGCGCCATCCGGATTCTCTCAACTATGCTGGACTGAACCTGTAGACTGGCCATCAATGCCGTGCTGGTTGGAAGAACCACTTCAATTCCCATCTTCTGAAGATCTGCCAATAATTCTGGTTGCGCAGTCAGGAAATAAACTCCGGCTCTCCTGCTCAATGCATCTGCTACAACGTTGGCCTTCCCGAGATGATACTGCAAATCCATATCATAGTCCACCAGTAGCTCGAGCCATCTTCTCTGCCGCATATTAAGGTCCTTCTGGGTGAAAACATACTTCAGGCTCTTATGATCAGTAAAGATCTCCAATCTATCTCCGTACAAGTAGTGTCTCCATAACTTCAAAGCAAACACTACCGCCGCCAATTCCAAGTCGTAGGTCGGGTAATTCTTCTCATGATCATGTAGTTGACGTGACGCATAAGATATTACCTTCCCATGCTGCATCAAGACACACCCCAATCCTCTGCCTGAAGCGTCGCAATAAACCGTGAATCCTCCGGTCCCATCTGAAAGGGTGAGAATGGGAGCCGTTATCAAACCTTGCTTCAACTTCTCAAATGATTCCTGACACTCTGCTGTCCAAACAAACGGTACACCCTTGCGGGTCAACTGGGTCATCGGCGCTGAAATCCTTGCGAAATCTGAAACGAACCGCCGGTAGTAGCCGGCCAATCCAAGGAAGCTGTGAACCTCTGCCACTGAGCTGGGTACCGGCCATGACTCGATAGCCACAATCTTCTGGAGATCCATTTCCACTCCTCCTCGGGTAATGATGTGACCCAAGTACGAAATGCGATCGAGCCAGAACTCGTATTTACTGAACTTGGCGTACAACTGATGCTCCCTAAGCGTCTGGAGGACGACTCTGAGATGCTGCTCATGCTCTGCTTCACTCTTGCTGTAGACCAGGATGTCATCTAGGAACACGATCACAAATTGATCCAAGTAAGGCATAAAAATGCGATTCATGAGGTCCATGAATACGGCCGACGCATTGGTCGCTCCAAAGGGCATAACAAGGAACTCCCAATGTTTATACCTTGATCTGAATGCTGTCTTCGGGATATCCTGCTCTCTGACTCTGATCTGGTGGTATCCCGACCGTAAGTCGATCTTCGAGAACACTGAACCCCTCTGAGTTGATCAAACAAGTCATCTATCCTCGGAAGAGGGTATCTGTTCTTGATTGTCACCGAATTTAAGGTACGATAATCAACACATAGCCTGGACGTACCATCCTTCTTTTTCACAAGAAGCATCGGGGCTCCCCAAGGCGATCCGCTTGTACGGATGAATCCCTTGGTCCTCAGTTCTTCAATCATCTTGTACAAAATTTCCAACTCTGAAGGCGCCATCCTGTAGACTCGCTCTGATACTGGTGCTGTCCCGGGAATCAAGTCTATAGTGAACTCAATCTCTCGCTCTGGCGGCATCCCTGGAAGCTCCTCTGGAAAGACATCTGGAAACTCTTCAACTATCCGGGGTAACTGCACTGCTGCTACTGCCATCCGCAATGCTAGGGAAGATGGCTCCACTGCGCCTCTGGAAAACGAAAACTCTGGCTTGTCGGGGATACTAAAGACAACTCTGCCAATTTGGCAGTCTATCCTAGCATACTGGTTCCTCAACCAATCGATGCCTAGGACTATATCATAGTCTGCCATAGGAAACTCTACGAATCTAGCGGGGAACTCCCTACTGCTAACTACGACCTGACACGAGGAAAACACTCGATCTACTCCCACAAGACCATTACCAGTAAGTATATTGAGCCTCACTGATAATGACTCAGGCTCTAATCATATCCGTGTCGCAAATCGTGCAGACATGAATGAATGCGATGCACCAAAATCAAATAATACAGACGCTGGAGAGGAGTTGACGAGAATAGTACCTACCACAACCTCGCCTGGTGCAACTTCTTCTTCCATAGCCATCATCATGGCCTGACCTTGTCCTCTGGCTGCTGGTCCCCTCTGCTGGAAACCTCTCTGCCTATTCTGGATCTGAGCCTGGGCTTGTGCATACTGCTGGGGGTGTTGTTGCTGGAATGCCTGAGACTGAGGCGGCAAGGGCCTCGAAGACTGATACTGCTGCTGCTGAACTGGTGCTGGGGCCGGTCCTCTCATCGAAGAGCTAGAAGGGTTGGATGCTGATGAACCACCCCTATTCGGGCAAGCCCCTACCCTAAGATCTGCTGCTCCAGAAGCCAGGCACAACCCCTGTGCCCTGTGACAGTCTGCCACCACATGCCCTGGCTTCCCGCAATGAGAACATCCCATCGCGGAAGTCTGCTTCTGCTTTTGCTGCTGCAGGTACGTCGGGGTCGAATGCTGAACCGACGTTACTGAGGCCGCCCGCCTCGGAGTTCCAATGGTCAATCCCCTAGCTGCCGGGGCTGGAGCTGATGATTGGTGCATCTGACTGTGGGACCGCTTCCTACCTCCGGTCCTATCCACGATCCTCTGGGAGGTATACTCATGCCTCCTAGCTGCTCTCAAGACTGCATCGAACGTCTGGTGCTCGAACTGTTCTACTGCCAATAAGATCTCCAAATGCAGCCCCTGCTGGAACCGCTGGGCCCTATCAAACTCGGTCGCCACTAAGGTGGGGGCAAACCTACTGAGTCTAGAAAACTCCGATGCATAACTGTCGACTGTTCTGCCTCCTTGGTTCAAGTTGGTAAATCTGGTCTGCAGGTCGTACCGAGCCACAGCATCAAAGTACTTCGTTTGGAATCTCTCACTAAATACTGTCCAAACAATGGGTGCCATTAATCCCATGGCTTGCGCCGCCCACCAACTGCGAGCCAAGTCCAACAACTGCAGGCATACCACCGCCACCTTCTCATTCTCAGGTGTCCTAGCTGCTTCCAGAATCACCTCGGTATCTTGAAGCCATGCATCCGCGGCAATCGCATCCTCGCTGCCGTCGAAGAAAGGAGGGTTCAATCGCTTGAAGCTGTTTGCCGCCTGGTTCCCTGGATGACCGCCTCTAGTCAAAGCATCTTGAACTGTCTGGTGCAGGGCGTCGCTTCGACGACCCTGGGAAGCTATCAAGGTTCTGATGAGGCCTACTAAGGTACCATCATCTGGCTCTGTGGGCTGGACGGGCCGAACTGGTGACTCTCCTCCAGTAGGCATAACTCTGGAGGCTACCCCGGAATGCTGGGCTTGATCTCCGGGTTGCTGCTGATCCGCAGGAAATGCTCCACCCCGTTGATCGGTAGGACCAGGTACAGAGCCGCTGAAGAAGACGACACAGGGAACAATAAGGAAAGGACCATGACAGATCAATGATATAAGCACAGGATCAGGACAAGAATCCAGGGATTCAGAGGATACGAACAGAGATCAAGGACGAGTACTGATTGAGACATCTATCTGGTAAACCCCCACATATCTTGATTTACAAGACCTGTATGGGCCACCACTTAAACTATGTCACGCCCCAGAACCAGAATACTGGAGAGCGGGGGTAGACATAGCCAGCTACGTATACTGAAATGGAAACCACCTCGATATACGGTCACGGCTGTCTAGATATATGAGGGTTTAATACAAGCCAACAGTCTCTTATGGTCATGAACAAGCCTAATGTCTCAATCACAAGCAAGTAAGTAAGGTCGCAAGATGTATGATCATTAAATATACAATAATAAGGCGTCCCAAATATTATATATTCAGCTGATCATAAAGCTAGTCGTTACAAAATGTCAGGACTAGCAAGAGTTTTGTCGTACATGATCAACCCAAGGATTTGTTAATCATGTTTACAGCCCGTAGGCAGACAGTAAGTAAAAGTGCATCGAGCTAACAGGTGCTCGTCGGCTAAACGCCTCAAAAGAATAGTTTTACAATAAAGTGGGCAAGACAAAAAGGAAAACCCACTCTTGGCCCGGGTTCCGTCTAGTTGTCACCATTGTGCTGGAAGCTTGGTAGATCCTCGGGAGCTGCTCCGAAATCTGGCCACACAAAACCAGTTGGGTCAACCCCAGAAAGAGCAAGTGCCACAAGGGGGCCATGAAATAAGAACAAAAGCCAGCAAATAGCACAAGAAAATCTAATATTAACACTAGAATTTATGAAAACATGTCCGGATGATATACGACGAGATAACCATAGAACTATTCCGATAGCCAGGTTACAACCCGTAACCCAAACAAGGACCGGGGTTGTAACCCTTCATCTGAACAGAACTTGGTTTCCCACCATTTATCGGCAAGATAATAATGTGAGAAATCAAGACAGGAAGCAATCTTGTACTGGATCAAGACATGACTAGACTAGTTATACCTCATTCAATCAATCACGGCCAAGCAGATACTACGGCTTACTACTTTAACTAACTAGGGTTATCATAGACCTAATTACTAACAAGATGCAGTGAGATGATTCCACAGCCACAAGCCCTGCAGACCATCCAGGTTACCCAGGTCGAAAGTTAGGGGTTGAATTCTGGTGGGTACATCGTCCAGGAAATGCATGTACCCTTAAGTGACTTAGAAGGTGCAACACATGACAGTGTGCTGGAAATGTGCCCTACTCGACGGCAGGCTACAGATCCCAAGAGCGCCCAGGTAACGGGATTGCCTGTGGCTGTGTCATCTCTCCATAACTACTGTGTTATTCTAGTTATTAGCCTTAATCTATTTTGGTAGGTACCCCTGACCGTGGTACTCAGGAGTCCCATCCTAGACATGATGTAAGACAGGACAAGTGGATTTAACAAGCAAGCAAGAAAGAACCACCCACGGTGTCAAGGCAGGTCAAGCTAGGTTAGCCGTCGCAACAGCATTAAGTTATCAAGTCATGCTACAAGTCAGGAGTGCGCCACCATGGGCCACTATCAAGTTATCAAGTCACAAGTATTAATTACAAGTTACAATTTAGGTGTGCACCCCACTGGGTCACTAGCAAGGAGATCAGAGAATACCAGGATCATAATTCACAAAAAATCCCGAAAACTGTACTAGTCATAAACAATTACTTGCAAATCGTGTTAGGCCGTGTCGGGTCGAGATAGTCGTGCTGTGTTGAACAAGATATCAGGAAACCCAATCCACAAAAGAGAAACCAAGTCGAGAAATAAAACCAATACTCCAAGAGCCAATGGGTTTAAGCAAGGGGCCAGGGGGTTGGGCATACGTGCAAGAGCACGCATGCAGGGGGAGCATACACGCAAAAGCACACACACCGGGGAGCAGCGTACGCACAAAAGTACGCATGCAGGAGAGCTGCGTACGCTCAAAAGCACGCACGCAGGAGAGCAGCGTACGCACAAAAGTACGCACGCAGGGGAGCTGCATACGCACAAAAGTACGCACGCAGGAGAGCAGCATACGCACAAAAGCACGCACGTAGGGGAGCAGCATACGCACAACAGCACGCACGCAGGAGAGCAGCGTACGCACAAAAGCACGCACGCAGGGGAGCTGCGTACGCACAAAAGCATGCACGCAGGGGAGCTGCGTACGCGCAAAAGCACGCACGCAGGAGATCAGCGTACGCACAAAAGCACGCACGCGCAGGGTCTTCTTCTCCATGGCTGAGAAGAGGCTCCAATGGCTCCCAAAACTTCAAAACATCACAACTTGGCCATCCGAACTCCAAATTCGGATTTCTAAAGTTCCAACTTGGGTGAAATTAAATTCTCTTCCACATGGAAACATCAAAACCCATAAAAATCTAACTTAAATGGATCAAAACCATGTAAATCCAAAAATAAAGAAAACTTAGAACTAGAACAATGGAGACTCCAAATCACAAAATGCCAAGTTCTAATGTTGATCACCATGTCCTAATCTAGCAAATGGACAAATAAAATATGGTTCTTATGTGGTGGCAAGGTGCACTTGCCTATGGGTTGGTGTTGTGTAGAGGAAGGAGAAGAAGAAGAAATTAATGGAGGTTTATAAGGAGAGAGAAAATATTGGTGGAGTTTTAATGAGGGTGGGATGTGGTGTGTTGAGGGTGGAACATAGGCTAAGATGTTCCAATACACATTAAACCAAACCAAACCAACCCAAACCAATTAAAACCGGGCCATGTCAAAACCCAAAATACGAGAAATACCGAAATTCCACAAGTTGAGAAAAATAAAAATACATGCCAAAATCTAGATAACGAGTATAATTACGAAATACGGGAAATACGGGAAATGAGGGTGACAATATATATATATATATATATATATATATATATATATATATATATATATATACATTAGACTAAATAAAAAAGGAAAACAATAAAAGCTTATAACTAAAATTCCCCCCCCCCCAACAGAAGTGAGCCCAGCCCTCTCGCTACAACCAAACCCCCACATAACACAGCCCAGGCCAGCACATTACTTCCCATAGGCCCATGCTAAATCCAAACAAGTAGGGAACCCATCCCGCTCATTATTCCCAGGCCGAGAGTGTGTGCACCTTATATATATATACGAATATAGCAGAGGGAGGAGACGAACTCGCTAAACCCTAATCATACGATCACCCCATACCCAAGGGCGGCCGTCCCCAACGACCACGAACCTCCCTCGACGCTGGAGCACCACCGCTGGCCGGAAAGGGTGCGCGTGCGGTTTACAACGGCAGTCTGCGACAGCAACCACGGTGGTTCGACCCCACTTCGTCGTGGCTGTTCTTTCTCTATAGTTGATCGTTTCTCGAACCGATCACACAGGTGTAAACCTAATCTAACCCTCTTTAAACTTATTTATTTAATTCATAAATAACTGCCATCGATTGATCGAGAATTCGACACCAAGTCGAAGAAAAACCTGTTCGTAAAGAGGGAATAGAGTAAGCCAAACACCCCTATTTGCGGTCTGATTCTCGTCGACCTATTAAAAATAATTAAAAATACTTGAAGGGAGTCAGAGACAACATATAGGAGGTTTAAACGTATCTTGTAGATCACAATTTTATTGAGTATGCACAAAGTTATTCTATTTCTAAAATGGTCAAAAATAGTTTTAAAAATAGTTTAGAAAATCCCGAAACCTTCGATACGACGTGCGTTTCGCCATTCCGGGCGACGTGATTGCGAACAGAAAGCATCGAAAGGTGCGTAACGGCTTCATGGTCGTGTGGGCTTTGACGGAATTCAAATTGGTCGCGTATGTGCGACGAATTTGATGCGTATCCGTCAAAATTTACCGTATCGACCTCTGTACAAACTTCCCAATTAGTTTGTGCACGCTCGACAGATCGAGACGAAGCTTACGCCAACAAGACCGTATCATTTTTCTGGTCCTGTATGCCAAGTTTGGTCCGATTCTGAGACAGTTGATCGGATCGTCGTTTTGCGGGCCCTACGATCCGACTCAACGGGCAATTTTGTGCATGGTCCGCCGAAATCCAAAATTGGACATACCCTTGGGTTTATATCATCAAACCGGATCTGTAGACATTTAGTTTGATAACTTTAGAGACCATTGACCCTGACACGCTTTTCGGTGCAAAGCGGGTCCAACGGTGGATATTATTTTTGCCCAAAATTATCGTTTTGTCCCTGTGTCCAGAATTGGACTTAAAGACAGGCAATCCTAGCTAAATTGACTATTCTGAGAATGTTGGTAATGTCTGTTTCAGCTTTCGGAGACATTTGTGGATTTTGGACTTTATGGCGTACTGGTTGACGGTTCATTGTTGGCTTTTCGTGCTACCACCAGGCAAGTATACCTTGCCAATTTGTACAATATAATTTATATGCATGTTCATTATCTCACTGCTGTTCTTTTTTTTACATTCATGATTGCTTTATTCTATGTCTAGTACACTCATCCTGTTATAGTTTTACTTTACCTGTTTCTAGTTGTCTGCACATTCTTGTTCCTTTCTGTTATGATATTTCTATCTGTTATAATATGTTAGTTTCATATGTATTCCTAGATAGAGTCATCTAGTCCTACACCACGATTCCCTCGACTTGATTATAACTTGACTTGAATTGACATGACTTGAGTTGGACTTGACTTTGACATTATATAGATTGTGAGTGCTTACCTTGACTACGGTCAATAGGATTTTTATAGTAGGATTGGCTACCGTCTTGGTTGTGAGTGCTTGCCTTGACTGCGATTAAGACAATATAGATTATGAGTGCTTGCCTTGACTGCAGTCTATAGCTTTGACCTATTAGCTATTTCTAGTATGGCATGCCAGTGTCTTAGGATCCTTATGTTTAGATCTTGTGTCTTAGTTCATTTTGTCTTGTTGGATATCCTTGATTGTTTTTTACTTCTTTGTATATTTGTACTGTTACATGTTGGCTTGTATATTATGTATCTTGCTAGTCCTCTGAGGACCTGATGATCTCTTCAGGTAGCTGATTGCACGGAGTTAGTTTGCTGAGCATGTGGTAGTTGACTTCATCTGCATGATTCAGGTATTTTGTTAGTATTATCGATTTACTATCTTTCTCGTGCTTTCATGATATATCCTGCTTATCAGCGTAGCTTTATAGACTCATATTATTCTTGGAGTCTAATTGGACATATATGCTAGTGGGCTGCAGACCACGACCCATACTTGTTCATTCTTGTTTTATATGATTTCTGTGGATTGAGATATAGTTTAGACTAGACATGATACCCTATTCTGGACAGCTTATACGTATTCGAGTCGGGCTGGAGTCCACTCGATACGTAGCTGGCTTGCTCACGCACTTGCATCCCGAAAAGCGGGTGCGGGTCGTGACAAGTTTTTGTGGTGGCCCATGCAGGTCAGAGCATATCGTACCGGTTACGTAATTGTACTGGTACGAGCCTGCGATAATGACTAAACCTTAGAAATCTAAATCCACTTTGCCTTAAAAATTCTCCTAGAAATTCTCTACGTCCTTGAAAACTCCATATTTGCTCTCTATTATACTTTCTTGCTTTCCGTACCATTGGTTCCCGTCCCTTCCTATTTCGGGGTGACGAATGATCGTGTTGTCTAGAATTTATCAGAAATTCTTAAATTATAGTATAATATTGCATGATTATTGAATTTTGGTTGTTTATAGATATGAGGGATTATAGATGCCATACGTCCTAGATACATGTTGGTAGAATTGTTAGCAACTAGACAGAAGATTATAAGATTTTAGTGACCGTATTTTGAGGAGTAGTGTGACCAAAGGTGGGTAGAAGTTCCCAAGTATTCGGAGTTATAAAATGGCTAAAGAAAGTTATAGAATATTTTTGAAAAATTAAATTTGAGGAGATTAAGAAAATAGTAGACTTTGATTTTAAGGAATGAATTGGAATTTCGAGGACGAAATTATTTTTAAGGTGGATAGATTTGTAGCTCCCCTTCCCAGAAAATTTGAAATATTTTTTCATTACTTATTTGATTTAAATAGTGATTTTAGAATTTTATAAATGATTATTTAGTTAATTATTACGGTAGATGACTTTAGCCATGGTTGAGTTTTGAGGTACCAGACGACCAGGAATCATGGCACGGATAGTGCAGTGGCGTACCTTGACCAGTGTATTAGCCATTTCAAGGAAGGTCGAGCCATAGTGATGTCCTAACTAGAAAAACCAGGCCAAGTTGTGACATGACCATTATAAATAGTTTAATTATTCATTATTAATATTATTTGACGTCTAGGTGACTCGGTCGCACCAAACTAGTCAAACTGGACCCGAACTGAGCCCAAGCCCATGTAGGCATGCGGTACGTCCAATGACATTCGTGTTGATATATTTTGGTATGATTGTGTCGTATTCCATTTTAGTGATCTAATGACTATTTCTAAGTATTCTTATTTAAATATTATAAATATCATTATTAGTTGATATTCAATGATATTTGCATAAAATAGGTCCTTATACATTTTTAGGATTATTAGACTGTGCATGATGGTATATACGCCATTATTGGTTTATTGAATTTTGTTATTATTATTATTATTTTTATTGAGGTTATATAATATTAATATTATTATTGTGGTTATTAAATATAAATTATTTATTATAATTAGTTATTATAATTTTATTCTTTATCAAAAAAATATGTGTATATATAAATATATATGTATATGTGTATGAATATATAAATATATATATGTATTTGTCTGTATATATAAATATATAGTATATGTATATATAAAAAAAAGGAAAACAATAAAAGCTTATAACTAAAATCCCCCCCCCAACAGAAGTGAGCCAGCCCTCTCGGGCTACAACCAAACTCCCACAAAACAAAGCCCAGGCCAGCACATTACTTCCCATAGGTCTATGCTAAATCCAAACAAGTAAGGAACCCACCCCGCTCATTATTACCAGGCCGAGAGTGTGTGCACCTTATATATATATACGAATATAGCAGAGGGAGGAGACGAACTCGCTAAATCCTAATCATACGATCACCCCATACCCATGGGCGGCCATCTCCAACGACCACGAACCGCCCTCGACGTCGGAGCGCCGCCGCGGGAGAGCCGCCGCTGGCCGGAAAGGGCGCGCGTGCGGTTTGCAACGGCAGTCCATGACAGCAACCACGGTGGTTCGACCCTACTTCGCCGTGGCTGTTCTTTCTCTACAGTTGATCGTTTCTCGAACCGATCACACAGGTATAAACCTAATCTAACCCTCTTCAAACTTATTCATTTAGTTCATAAATAACTACCATCATTGATCGAGAATTCGACACCAAGTCGAAGTAAATCCTGTTCGTAAACAGGGAATAGAGTAAGCCAAACACCCCTATTTGTGGTCTTATTCTCGTCGACCTATTAAAAATAATTAAAAAATACTTAAAGGGAGACAGAGACAACATATAGGAGATCTAAACGAATCTTGTAGATCCCAATTTGATTGAGTATGCACAAAGTTATTCTATTTCTAAAATGGCAAAAATAGTTTTAAAAACAGTTTAGAAATTCCCAAAACCTTCGGTACGACGTGCGTCCCACCATTCCGGGCGACGTGATCGCGAACTGAAAGCATCGAAAGGTGCGTAACGGCTTCGTGGTCGTGTGGGCTTTGACGGAATTCAAATTGGTCGCGTGTGCACGACGAATTTGATGCGTATCCGTCGAAATTTACCGTATCGGTCTCTGTGCAAACTTTCCAATTAGTTTGTGCATGCTCGTCAGATCGAGACAAAACTTGCGCCAATAAGACCGTATCATTGTTTTTGGTCCTATATGCCATGTTTGGTCCGATTCTGAGACAGTTGATCGGATCGCCGTTTCGCGGGCCCCACGATCCGACTCTACGGGCGATTTTGTGCACGACCCGTCGGAATCCAAAATTGGACATACCGTTGGGTTTGTATCATCAAACCAGATCCATAGACATTTTGTTTGACGACTTTAGGGGTACCATTGACCCTGGCACGCTTTTCGGTACAAAGCGGGTCCAACGGCGGACATCGTTTTTGTCCGAAATTATCATTTTGCCTTTGTGTCCAGAATTGGACTTAAGGATAGGCAATCCTAGCTAATTTAACTATTCTGAGAATATTGGCAATGTCTGTTTCAACTTTCGGAGACATTAGTAGATTTTGGACTTTATGGCGTATCGGTTGACTGTTCATTGTTGGCTTTTCGTGCTACCACCAGGCAAGTATACCTTGCCAACTTGTACAATATAATTTATATGCATGTTCGTTATCTCGCTGCTGTTATTTTCCTTACATTCTTGATTGCTTTATTCCATGTTTAGTACACTCATCCTGTTATAGTTTTACTTTAAATATTTCTAGTTGTCTGCACATTCTTGTTCCTTTCTATTATGATATTTCCATCTGTTACACTGTATTAGTTTTATATGTATTCCTTGATAGAGTCGTCTAGTCCTACATCACGATTCCCTCGACTTGATTATAACTTGACTTGACTTGACAAGACTTGAGTAGGACTTGACTTTGACATTCTATAGATTGTGAGTGCTTACCTTGACTACGGTCTATAGGATTTTTGTACTAGGATTGGCTACCGTCTTGGTTGTGAGTGCTTGCCTTGACTACGATTGAGACACTATAGATTGTGAGTGCTTGCCTTGACTGCAGTCTATAGCTTTGACCTATTAGCCATTTCTAGTATGGCATGCCAGTGTCTTAGGATCCTTGTGTTTAGATCTTGTGTCTTAGTTCATTTTGTCTCGTTGGATATCCTTGATTGTTTCTTACTTCTTTGTATATTTATACTGTTATATATTGTCTTGTATATTATGTATCTTGTTAGTCCTCTGAGGACCTGATGATCTCTTCAGGTAGCTGATTGCACAGAGTTAGTTAGCTGAGCATGTGGTAGTTGACTTCATCTGCATGATTCAGGTATTTTGTTAGTATTATCAATTTACTATCTTTCTCGTGATTTCATGATATATCCTGCTTATCAGCGTAGCTTTATAGACTCATACTATTCTTGGAGTCTAATCGGACATATATGCTAGTGGGCTGCAGACCACGACCCATACTTGTTCATTCTTGTTTTATATAATTCCTGTGGATTGAGATATAGTTTAGATTAGACATGATACCCTATTTTAGACAGCTTATACGTATTCGAGTCAGGCTGGAGTCCGCTCGATACGTAGCTGGCTTGCTCACGTACTTGTATCCCGAAAGTGGGTACGGGTCGTGTCAAGTTTTTGTGGTGGCCCATGCAGGTCAGAGCATATCGTACCGGTTACGTAACTGTACTGGTACGAGCCTGCGACAATGACTAAATCTTAGAAATCTCAATCCAATCTGCCTTAAAAATTCTCCTAGAAATTCTCTACGTCCTTGAAAACTCCATATTTGCTCTCTATTATACTTCTTTGCTTTCCATATCATTGGTTCCCGTCCCTTCCTATTCCGGGGTGACGAATGATCGTGCTGTCTAAAATTCATCAGAAATTCTTAAATTATAATATAATATTGCATGATTATTGAATTTTGATTGTTTATAGATATGAGGGATTATAGATGCCATACGCCCTAGATACAGGTTGGTAGAATTGTTAGCAACTAGACAGAAGATTATAAGATTTTAGTGACCGTATTTTGAGGAATAGTGTGACCAAATGTGGGTAGAAATCCCCAAGTATTCGGAGTTATAAATGGCTAAAGAAAGTTATAGAATATTTTTGAGAAATTAAATTTGAGGAGATTAAGGAAATAGTAGACTTTGATTTTAAGGAATAGTTATGAATTAGAATTTCGAGGACGAAATTATTTTTAAGGTGGGTAGATTTGTAGCTCCCCTTCCCAAAAAATTTGAAATATTTTTTCATTACTTATCTGATTTAAATAGTGATTTTAGAATTTTATAAATGATTATTTAGTTAATTATTACGGTAGATGACTTTAGCCATGGTTGAGTTTTGAGGTACCAGACGACTAGGAATCATGGAACGGATAATGCAGTGGCGAGCCTTGACCAGTGTATTAGCCATGCCAAGGAAGGCCGAGCCATAGTGTTATCCTAACTAGGAAGTCGGTCATCCTACCAGTCGAGATTAGCTCTCGTATTTTCTTCAGGTACAGATCGTCCTTCTGAGCGATCTTGATCTTTTCTTGCAAGCTTGGCTCTAACTGCAACTTTGCCAACTGCACATTCCTGAATCAGACTCGGAGTTCGATGCCCATCTTTTTTAGGTCACATAGCAGTCTGTGGTCGATGGATAGCGAGACAATATACTTCCAACTCAGAGCGACCGCCACAATATTTCCTTTTCCCGGCGTATAGTCAATAGTCAAGTAGTCGTAATCCTTGATCAGTTCAATCCAATGCCTTTGACGCAAGTTGAGTTCCTTCTGCGTGAATAGATACTTGAGGCTCATGTGATCGGTATAGATCGTGCATGCCATGCCATAAAGATAGTGACGTCACAATACCAATGCGAATACAATCGCCGCTAACTCCAGGTCATGAGTAGGGTAGTTCTTCTCGTGCGGCTTTAGCTTTCGGAAAGCAAAAGATATCACCTTTTTCCGCTGCATCAGCACATACCCCAAGCCCTGATCGGACGCATTGCTGAATATCTAGAAACCCTCAGTCCCTTCTAGAAGTGCGAGTATCGCGACCGAGACGAGCAATTGCTTTAACTCTTGGAATGAAGCTTCACAGTCGTCTGACCATTCAAATGCGACTCCTTTCTGGGTGAGACGAGTCATAGGTGATACGGTCTTCGCGAAGTCTTTCATGAATCGTTGGAAGTATCCCGCTAAGCCAAGGAAACTTTGAATCTCACCGACGGATGTTGGTCGTTTCCAATCGACAACGGCTTCAACTTTCTTTGGATCAACTGCAATGCCTTCAACTGAAATGATGTGTCCGAGGAATGCGACGCTGCTCAGCCAGGATTCACATTTGCTTTGCTTAACATATAACTAAATTTTTCGAAGGGTCTGGAGTACGGTCCGTAGATGCTCAGTGTGTTACTGCCTATTCTTCGAGTAGACGAGTATATCGTCAATAAAGACTACTACGAACTTGTCGAGAAATGGTCGAAACACCCGATTCATCAAATCCATGAAAGCAGCAGGGGCGTTCGTTAGGCCGAACGGTATTATCAGGAATTCGTAATGGCCGTATCGAGTGCGAAAGGCAGACTTTGGCACCTCGTCCGGCTTGATCTTGAGTTGATGGTAACCAGAGCGCAGATCAATGAGCCATCCTTTTTCTTGACGAACAGCACGGGCGCTACCCATGGCGAGACACGGGGTCGAATGAATCCGTTGTCGAGCAACTCTTGCAACTGTACTTTGAGTTCTTTAAGCTCTGCACGAGCCATTTTGTATGGGACTTTCCAGATCGGTCGGGTATCGGACAATGTATCGATAGTGAACTCAATATCTCGATCGGGCAGTATTTCGGGCAGTTCGTCCGGGAACACATCTGGAAATTCTGTCACAACGTCGGTTTGATTCGCATTTGCACCATCATGTCGCATGTCTCGAACGGACGCTAGATAGCCTTCACATCCGGAATGCAGCATCCGTCGAGTAGATATCGTGGAGGTCACCATGCAGGTCGACAACACCTTACTACACGAGTAGCAGAATTCAACTCCAAGTATGCAAAATGTGACCCTCTTTTCAGCACAGTTAATGGTTGTGTTGCACGGACCGAGCCAATCCATCCCCAGAATGATGTCGTAGTCTTTAATATCTAGAACTATCGCATCAAGGCTGATCTTTTGACCACCTATACAAATGATTCCGTCTCCGTAGAATAAATTTGCAAGTAGTGGCATGCCCGACGGTACGTTAACAGTAAGATCGAGGCCCAATGGTGTCAGAAAAAATTTATGCTCGGCGGAGAAGTTCGCCGATATAAAACAATATGTGTTGTTGACACAAAATCACAGTCAACCAAATATTGATCAAATTGACAATATAATACTTGTCATTATTCAATATGACACATCAAGACAGAACTCAGTGCAAGACGAACGTCGGCTCTATCCTGCAGCGTACTCAGTTTTTGAGTCTGTACTTTTACTTTTCTTGAGTCTAGATAAATGTAAACTGGGTCGCACTGAGTAGTTTGGGCCTATACCTATCTCCAAATCACAAACCAAAAGCTCTACCAAACCAAACTGGCCCACATAACCCATTTAAGCAATTCTGTCTCATGGAGACAGAGTTCGGGCCGAACTCTGCCTCCACACAGAGTTCGGGTCGAATTCTGTCCCCTAAATTATAGGACCCTAATTTTTAGGGTTTGCTGTATGCTAGTTGTCCAACGGCCAAAAATTTGAATTCTTGACACAGAATTCTGGCCGAATTCTGCCTACCCAGAATGCTATAAATAGGCCTTAAATTTTTTCATTTCAAATCATCCAATCTTCTCTTCTCTTCTCTCTACAAAGCCTTATACAAGTCTTAACCTTCTCATCTACTAGCCACAAGCTCCCTAAGCCTCTAAGTGCTCAGTGCTATTCAGTTAGGAGTTTGTGCAAGAGTAAAGAAAGTCACTTAGAAAATTCCAAGCATCGCCACTTCGATCTCTGTAAGAAGTTGACGTGCTCTTCTGAAGAAAAGGTACAGGGTGTAACTACTATTTCATAAATAGTAGATTTAATCCTGAGCTAGAGTTCTCAGGCCTGGACTAGTCCTCCACGAGGAAAACCAGGTTAAAATCGGCTGTGTTTGTGTATGCTTTTTTGCTCTTTATAATTTCTGTATTTACTCTGATTATTTACTGTTGGTGAAAGTGTTTAATTTTTAATTGGCTATTATTGTCATAAACTCTATTCACCCCCTCTAAAGTTGCCTACTTATTCTTCAATTGGTATCAGAGCTATGTTCTCTCAATAAGGACTAACATCCTAGAGCTGATCCATGGCAACCACGCAAACCATGTTTTCCAATCATGGTGAAGGGCAGTCCACTCATAGGCCACCCCTATTTGATGGAACAAACTACACATATTGGAAAACAATGATGAGTTTTTATCTCAAGTCTCTAGACTTTGACCTGTGGACCATTGTCACCGATGGTTACAAACAGCCCGTCAGAATAGTTGTCAATGGAGATCTTGTCGAGAAACCCAACGACAAATATTCCGACGAGAAAAAGAAACAGGCGAGTCTAGACGCATGAAATAGACAGGAATGAGTTTAACAGGGTCTCGACATGCACCACCTCGCACGAAGTATGGAAACTTCTAGACGCATGAAGGAACCACCCAAGTCAAGGAGTCAAAAATTAGTCGTCTCGTTCAAGAATACGAGGCGTTCACGATGAAGCCCAATAAGACGATCACCCAAATGTTTACAAGGTTCCTTGACATCATTAACCCTTTGTCATCTCTTGGCAAATAATATACAAATCACGAGAAGATTCGCAAGTTACTTAGAGGGCTACCGAAGATTTGGAACCCTAAGGTAACTGCTATCATAGAAGGCAATGATCTCACTACAATTTCTATGGAGACTTTGATGGGAAAGCTGATGACCCACGAGCTTGACCTCAAAGAGACTTCGAAGAACCTGCTCCAAAGGCAAAAGAGATTGCCCTAAATGCTCATCGTTGAAGGGCTGATCCTGAAGAGACTGATGACGATAATTCTGAAGGTGATGATCAAGCTCTTCTAGTCCACAACTTCAAGAAGTTACTTCAGTTCAATCGAAGAAAGAAGGAACAACAAGAAGATGACGAGGAAGAACCAACATGCTACGGCTGCAAGAAGACTGGACACGTCCGAAAAGACTGTCCATTCGCAAAGAAAGGCAACCGATATGAGAAGCCCTACAAGAAGTCCTCTTCAAGAAAATATGCCAACACTAGCATTTGGTATGAAAGCGAAGCAAGTGATTCCGAGGAAGAAAAGGACTCCCCGTAAGACTCCGCTAATGTCTGCCTAATGGCAACATCCGATAAGGTAACTAACGAAACTCTCGACGACTTTACCTTTGATGAACTTGGCGATGCGTTCAATGATTTACTAAATGACCACAAGAAAGTCATTAGCAAATATAAGCATGCCAAGGAGAAGATCAAAAACCATGAAATAGAGATTCAAAACCTTTCTTCTCTACTTGATAATGTTAGAGATACTCCACCCACGAAAGTAACTAATGAGATGTCTAAGCTTAAGTTAAGCTTACATGATGCCGAAGCACGTATTGACAAGCAAATACGTGAGATCACAGCACTCAACACTGAGCTTACTGAAGAAAAGAACAGACACAAGATCTCTATTGCTAAATTTGATGGATTAAATGCTAAGTATAATGAACTGCATGCTGCCTCTAAGAAATTAGAGATTAGATTGGAAAAATAGGTTGCTCAACCTCAAACCCAATCGCACAAAACACACACACAACACAAAACCACTCATAATAGTAAAATATGTCATCCACATGCAGCACATAAACATGCTTTTATATACACGTACACCCATACAGCTCATAAGCCACATGCACATAGACATTATTCTCATAACTTTCATTCTACTGCTACAAATAGTCACTATCCTGCTAACCATCACCATGCTACACATAGACATAACCATAGTCAATATTATGCTAACTATCATCATGCTGCACGTAGATATAATCATCATCCTGCTACTACATATAGCCACTATCATGTTGTTCCTCACAACCATCACCATACTGCATATAGACATAATTATCAACATGCTCCCAACACAAATAGGCATGCTACTTGCACCTACTGTGGATTACATGGACACATCTCACCACAATGTAGAATTAGGAGATTAGTAGATATAAATATATATGCATGGGTGCCAAAGACTAACATTTTAGGACCCACAAGAACTTGGGTACCAAGGGTCACATCTACTCATGATGTAGGTGGACCTTCCTCCCTCAACTAAAAGCATGTGAATTCTTGATAGTGGATGCTCGCGACAAATGACGGGAGACGGAAATCTTTTCGCATCACTATCGATGAAGAGGGAAGGGTATGTATCCTTCGGTAACAACCTAAACGGGTGCATCATAGGTAATGGTACTATTGTTCATCCTCCCTCTCATATAATAAAGGATGTCTGCCTAGTGATCGAGTTAAAGCATAACCTGCTCAGCATAAGTCACATTGCTGATCATGGATATGATATTAACTTTGGACAAAATAAATGCTATATTTATGATAGGTCAACGGGAGATATCGCTTTTGAAGGGATAAGAGAGGATAACATATACATTTTCTATCTATTTGGAAATACTAACAGTACAGAAAGATGCCTCTATGCCCACAAGGATGAAAGATTGTTGTGGCACCAGCATCTTGGTCATGCTAATATGGATACTATATCCAGGCTATCGACAAAGAAGCTAGTAAGAGGTTTGCCCGACATCATATTCAAGAAGGACACGGTTTGTGCCAAATATGAACTAAACAAGGAAACTAAATCTTCATTTCATTCCATAAACACTGTAAGTACTACTAGACCCTTGCAATTGCTACATATGGACTTATTTAGTCCCAGTGGAGTAGCCAGTCTTGGTGAAAAACTCTATGCCTTTGTTATAGTAGATGATTTTTCTAGATTCACTTGGGTTTTCTTTCTTTCAAACAAAAGTGACGCTATTTCTGTTTTCAAAATTTTTGCTAAAAAGGTTCAAAACGAAAAGGGCTACATGATTACTCGAATCCGAAGTGATCATGGAGGCGAATTTGAAAATTTTGATTTTGAAAAGTTTTGTGATTCAAATAGTTTTGATTATGAGTTTTCTTGTCCTAGAACTCCTCAACAAAATGGTGTTGTGGAGCGGAAGAATAGGACTCTTAGCGATATGGCTAGAGTAATGTTGAATAAATTTTTACTTCCGAAATATTTTTGGGCTGAAGCTGTCAGTACAGCGTGCCATATTTTAAATAGGGTGCTTATTCGACCTATTATGAAGAAAACACCCTATGAGCTTTGGTTTGGTAGAACTCCAAATGTTTCATATTTTAGAGTTTTTGGTTGTCGATGTTTTATCCTTAACGCCAAAGAAAACTTAGGCAAATTCGATGCCAAAGCTGACAATGGTATTTTCTTAGCTATGCTGCCAAGAGCAAGGGATATAGAGTGTTCAACAAACGCTCATTGATTGTAGAAGAGTCTACAAATGTGACTTTTGATGAGGATAATAGTGCAGCAGCTACTCCTGACGATGATGGTGAGCCATCAACTTCTACGCCGATGAATACCACCACTGAAACCAACTCTCTGGAAGGCTTGCCGAAGAAATTTGCATTCAACCCGTCACTACTAAAATACAAGGTTTTAGCGACGGCCCGTATCCGTCGATAATCCGTCAGTAATTCTCACTACCGACGTATTTTCGATGGATACGGGCTGAAAAAATTCGTCGGGAATAACCTCGTCGCTAAAACTAGCTCGTCGCTAGTCCGTCGCTCTGCGACTAATTAGCGACGGATTTCTATTGGCAAAATAAAAACTTTTAGCGATGGCTAACTGACGGCTTTTCGTCAACTACGACAGTTTAAATTTTTAATATATTCATAAAATTAGCGACGAAAAAGTTGTCGCTAAATCGTCGCTAACCGTGTATCCGAGGTTTTCTGATACGCAATATCCGTCGCTCAAAGCGTCGCCATCCTTGTCGGATTAGTGGCGGAAGAGCGACAGAGGTCTTCTGTAGGGACAGGAGGGTCGGTCCCGATACTACTACTCTCTGACGGTAGCTCCTCCTTAACTTCAACCTTGGAAGCAATCTCTTTCCTGATGGTCATCGGTTCTTCCTTGACCTCGACCTTTGGTAACACCTCCTCCTTAACAGTCACTGGCTCTTATTTGACGATGGGGACTTCCTCCGTGTCGACCTCCAAGGGTTTCTTGCCTCGGCCCCTTCGTTGGCTAGCAGTACCACCTCGGGGAGTCTTGGGAGCCATTTCTCTGACAACAGAAATTTTCATATAGGGTAAAGAAATTTACTCAAATTATAAAATAAATAAGAAGTTTATCGAAATTTTCAGCCACATATGATATCCACCTCGGGGAGTCTTGGGAGCCTTCTCCTATCCTCCACCATGGCTCTGGATCCATATGCTCTTTCCTACTTCCCTTCTTCTTATTTGACTCTCTCAGCCACATATGATATCCAGCTCAAGTGCAGAGTCGGGAAAGAAGAAGTGGACAGGAAGAGGAGGGGGAACCAGCACAGTCGGCGGCATAACCTGGAAGAAGTACAGAGATTTTGCTGGAGGTACTGGCAAATTTCATAGGATTTCGGCCGACTCTACACTTGCTCCTCAACACCATCCTGGAAAAATTGCCAACACCTCCAGCAAAACCTCTGTACTTCCTCCAGGTCATGCCGTCGACTGTGCTGGTTCCCCTCCTCTTCCTGCCCACTTCTTCTCCTCCGACTCTACACTTGAGCTGGATATCATATGTGGCTGAGAGAGTCAAATAAGAAGAAGGAAAGTAGGAAGGATCAGATGGGTCCAGAGCATGGATGGAAGAGAACTAGAAAGCACTGAACCTTCCTGTTGTGAGAACTGTGAAGAGTGGGAAACAAGAGGGGGATCTTTGATTTTTGCGTTCATCATCATTAAAGGGAGCAGCACTGGAAAAGTTGTGACGTTGGTAGCATGAGAGAGTAAAAATCTGTATCACAAGATTAACAGAATTACTATATAATTATGTACTCACCAATAATCGAATGTAACTGAAAATCTTTCATAATTCATTCTAGCATACATTAGTGTGAATCATCTATGTTATGTACATATGGTGTAGTATATTTTTTATCGAATCTAGTATCAGAAGGATATAACAGAATCAAGATGAACTCACATAATGTAATACTAAAACATCATCTACTACTATATAAGATATTATGATAGGTTGTCGTATCATCATTGCCGAGGGATGAGGGTCGAAGGACAGTCAACTTTATCTACGGCTACATAGTTCTGTCTCGCCAATCGAATGGCTGCAGGAACTATGTCCTGATCACCATGTTGTACCGTAGATTAATACAAATGGAGCTGGAGCTGGAGCTAAAATACAGAATCCAAAATACAAAATACAGAATCCAATCCCTGGGTTTGCCGAAAATACAAAAACAAAGATTGACACACAGTTCTAATTCATATGTGTTTTAAGTGTGAGAACGGCCGGCTGAGAACACAACCCAAAATTCATTCTAGCATACATTAGTGTGAATCATCTATGTTCTGTACATATGGTGTAGTATACGTTCTTATCGAATCTAGTATCTAGTATCTGAAGAATGTAACAGAATTAAGATGAACTCACATAATGTAATACTAAAACATCATCTACTACTATATAAGATATAATGATAGGTTGTTGTATCATCATTGCCGAGGGATGAGGGTCGGAGGACAGTCAACTTTATCTACGGCTATATAGTTTCTGTCTCGCCAGTCGAATGGCTGCAGGGACTATGTCCTGATCACCATGTCGTACCGTAGATTAATACAAATGGAGCTGGAGCTGGAGCCAAAATACAGAATCCAAAATACAAAATATAGAATCCAATCCCTGGGTTACCGGAGGGGATACTCTGAGAGACCATCTGAGTAGGACGTATACTCTGAGAGATCACCTTTACAAGAATGATATCAGTAGTGGGATTGAGTGTTGGAGGAGATACTATCAGAGTATACGTCCTACTCAGATGGGTCTCTCACCGTTACTATTTTTTTCTGACAGCATGGTGGATGTGCTCCGTCAACAGATTCTTGCTCCGAGCCAAAACTTTGTCACGGAGCTCAAGTGGACATCCTTCGTGTAGAGCTCGAGCGAGAGATTCCTGACAGCATGGTGGTATCCTTTGTCAAAAGATTCTTGCATGGTGGCATAGGCAGATTTCAGTCAGTAAGTGATATAACTGCCAAGTGACAATGGATATCAGTCCTAGTAGAGGCATCAAATAAGAACCCCATGCAATAGGGTTGCCAATGGTGAGGAGTTTTGACTCTTTTCCTTCCATTTGAGGACTTTCTTCTTTGTATTTCGACCTATTTTGGGAAAAATCCAAGAATGATATTTCTAGGGTTTGTAAATAGGTTTGTTGGGTCCTAATTGTGATTTAGAATATGTGGGTATACTTAGGGTCAAGTTTGGATCCATTTGGAGTATGTATCATGGGCTTGTCACAACGTATCCCGATACGCACGCCAAGGGATTAACAAAATGACCAAAAGAACACCCAATGCTCTAAACTCAGATTTGACACTTGATTTTAGATTTACACTATTATAGATTATCATTTGTACATTTATTTGGTGATATATGGAAGTAGTACATGGTTTTGCATAGCATAGAGATAAGTGGACTGTTATTGGATATATATGTATAGAGGACTGATATTGCATATGTGGACTGTTCTTTTGGGTTATACTTGTTCATGTGAGTGTGCCTCTATCTCAAGTGTGTAGCTAACTATTATTGTTGAGTGTGTGTGTTCATTAGATAACTATGTGTGTATAGGGAGTGGGCTATTTAGCATATAGCAGTTTCCTCTAATGGGACTTTAGGAGAGGGCTATTGCATCAGTCTGTAGGAGGGGGATGTGTATTAGTCCTTTAACTAAGTCGAAACCCTACCCCTGCCCCGAAACCCTAAACCCTATCCTGCCCCCCGCCCTCAACAACCTCCCTTCCCCGTCCCCACTTTCCCCCTACCCCGCCGGCCCGAGCGACAGTCGACCCACCCCCCCACCAACCCGAAACACTAAACACAAAGAGAGAGAGAGAGAGAGAGGGAAAGAGAGAGAGAGAGAGAGCATACCTGAGAGAGCGATATCCCGTCAGAGAGAGCTTCGTCAGAAAATAGGGTACCCGCTAGCTCGTTGGATAGGAAGAGAGAGAGAGAGAGGGAAGAGAGAGAGTTTTCTTGGGGGGAATGAAAATTCCCCCCCTCCCCCGTCGGTTCAATTTAAGTTAGGTTTCAGTATTTAGCGACGGATATATCCATCGGTAGGCAGCCGCTAAATACCAACTAGATTACCGACGGAACGTCCGTCGCCACATAGACGCTAATTTAGCACGCCATTTATTTCAGATTTTGCCGCCACAATGTGTGACATATTAGCGACGGACACGAACCCGTCGCTAAAGTTTCGTCAAATTAGCGACGGCTGTGCGACTAATTTTGACGCAAAAAAACTAAAAAAAATTTCTATTGCTTTCTGACGGTAGCCAGTCACAAGGTACTCGCGAGGCCATCGCTATGGCCGACGGATACGATCCGTTGCTAATCCTCTGTCGCCAATTTGCTGTATTTTAGTAGTGCGTCACATCCAGAAAACGTGGTAATTGGTGAGGTATCACGCGAAGTAAGTACTCGATCATCGTTAAGAGACTTCATTGCTAATACTGCCTTCATTTCACAAATTGAGCCTAAAACTGTTTTAGAAGCTTTCAATGATGAGTTTTGGATTTCAGCTATGCAAGAAGAACTCAACCAGTTCGAAAGAAGCCATGTTTGGGAACTTGTTCCTAAACCAGCTAACCATTCGATCATTGGTACAAAATGGGTTTTTCGCAACAAAGTAAATGAAGATGGTTCAGTCACTCGCAACAAAGCTCGTCTAGTAGCTCAAGGATATAACCAAGAGGAAGGTATCGACTACGATGAGACGTATGCTCCTGTTGCTAGACTTGAATCCATTCGGATGCTTTATGCTTTTACAAACTTTCAAAATTTTAAACTTTTTCAAATGGATGTCAAGAGTGCTTTTCTGAATGGATTTATTAAGAAGGAAGTTTTTGTAAAACAACACCCTGGTTTTAAAAATCACAAATTTCCCAACCATGTTTTCAAACTCAAGAAAGCGCTATATGGCCTCAAACAAGCCCCCAGAGCTTGGTATGAATGCCTAAGCAATTTCTTGCTAGATAAAGATTTTTCAAAAAGGAAAATTGACACTACACTGTTTATTAAAAGTTTTCAAAATACTATTCTTTTAGTGCAAATTTATGTAGATGATATCATATTCGGTTCTACTAATGAAAATCTTTGCCAAGATTTTGCTAAGTGTATGCAGAACGAATTTGAGATGAGCATGATGGGGGAGCTCACCTACTTCCTTGGATTGCAAGTCAAACAAACTTCGCAAGGAACACATTGAGATTCGTCACCACTTTTTGCATGATCACCAGCAGAATGGCACTATAAACTTAGAATTTATTGACACTGATCATCAGCTAACAAATTTCTTTACAAAACCATTATTCGAAGAGCGTTTTAACTTTCTTTGTCGTGAACTAGGATTTTTGGATGAAGCGGTTATTCATTAAAGTAACCTGCGTAAATATCGATTATGTCATGGTTCTTTATGATAATTTTGTTATGGGTACAAGCCGAAAGGGTCCATTTGACAACAAGGCGTAAAAGCTTAAGCGACACGGTGCACTTGTCTTCGGACTACCGCTAGCTGGGATCCGGCCCCTACAGCTATCCCATGGCAGTTTCATCATACTGAATTGTGTCATAACTCTTTGTTTATTACATGGTTTAGATTTACGTATAGCTTACAAAATTCAAAATTTTCCAGCTTTACTTTGGATCATTTGCCTCAGCTTTTATTTTGAAATCTTCTACTTGGACTTTTCTTTTGAAAATTCTAATTTTTATGCCCATACTTTCATTCTTTTCAGCTAAGTATCATTTTCAACTTCTTCTCAGCATAGTTTCTGTTCTAGCCCCTGACCACAGAATTCGGGCCGAACTCTGCCAAACACCGAGTTCGGGCCGAATTCGGTTTGTTCATTCCAGAACAGCAGTCGGGCTCAGCCGCTGATCTGTATTTGATCCAATGGTCCAAATTACATCCGACCATTCGAACCCCTATTCTTACACCCGGGTTCTCTCTCTCTCTCTCTCTCTCTCTCTCTCTCTCTCTCTCCATTGTCTCCTCCAAAACACCTCTAAACTTTTCTTCTTCAAACCCTAACCCTAGTTTTTTATTCCTAGTGAGTTTTTCCTCTCTAAACTCAAAGGAAAGCTCTCTTACAACATTCTCCTTCATCCTCCATAATCTTTTTGAGGTATAATTTCTCTTTTCTCTCCATCTTAATTCCATAATTTTTCTTCAAGTTTTCTTCTTTACTCATGGCACCTCGATTGTTTAATCGAGGGAAGAGGGCTAGTACTGCGGGTGTGTCCTCATCGAATCCTCCTCCTCGTGAAGAACCTATTCACCAACCTATTCACCCTTTGTTCAATCTACCTCGTCCGATTGACCCCGACACGTACGATGATCGCATATTTGTGTCACTAGACGCCACAAACGAATGGTTCAGTAATTTTCGATCACGTCCCGTGTGTGCGGGCCATCCTATCAACTTCACCATCTTTTTAACTTATGACACTTTGTTTCATGATTTGTGTCTTGATGAACTTGTCACTACTAATTTACTCATCTATTTGAATGCCATTCAAATATTTTATTACAATCTTACTTTCGATGATACACGTGTATATTCACGTGTTGCTGGTATTGACATATCATTTGATGACTTTGAATTGGCTGAATATCTTGAAATTCTGAAGCGCAACTCATGGGAGAAACTTGTTGATGCTCGCAAGTTTCAATTCTCTGATGGGTCTTCTCTTAAAATTTTTAAGGACGATTTGTGTACCCCATACACACGTCCACGCAAGCTTCTTGCCAAATTTCTAAATCCTTACTTCTATGAACTTCATCGCATTGTCTTCAACACGATCTTGCCCAAAGCGGGATCGACTGATGAGGTTTCATACTTTGAGATATCTGCTATGTATCATCTTCATTTCCATGTCCCTTTCAATCTTCCACGTACCATGATGGACTGAATGATAAATGCTAGGAAGAGGCCACGATCTTTGGTCTATGCTCTCTATCTTTCTATGATATTTCGTGCTTTTCATGTCCTACTTGATGAGTGTCAATTCCTTCCTGCCCCTGTCTTTCTATCTAAGGCACGGCAGCTTCAGGCAGCTGTCGGATCTCCTGCTGAGTCCGAGCACTCCGTTGCTCAGGCTGACGCACCTGCCCTTGGACAGGATGCACCCCTCCTCCTGCTACTCTTGAGTCGATTCAGACTATGCTTTGCGATCGGTTCATATTAGAGGATGATCGCTGGACCCAGCTCGACTACCGTACCACCCTACAAATGAGTGCCATCAGCAACTCACTGTATGACATTCGGTACTCTATGTCTCGGCATCCTTCTATGCTAGTTCCTATGGAGCGGGATCCTGCTCGTGACGGATACCGTATCGATGACCCTTAGGTTATGCTCTATATGGATCTGGATGCAGCTTTCGTGGATCCTCGTCGTTCGGATACTGATCCATCTGACGGCGCTGGACCATCTCGAGCTCCATGATGGATATAGTCTCCTACATACTGCTGCTGCTGAAGATCCTATGTTTAGTTTTATGCACTATGGCTTTCTATTTTATGTAGTTATTTTTGTATTAGTTCACTATATGTTCTATGACTCTTGAAGACACTTCATGCAGTTTATTATCACTTTGGTGTGCTTGCCAGTTATTTTCATTTTTGAATTTTCTGGTTGTTTGTGTTTGATAACTGCCAAAATGGGGAGAATTATTTGCATATTCGATATTCATAATATTTATATCATATTGTCTATCTATATTTTGGTAGAGAGATTGTGTTTATTAGGACAAAGGAACATTGGCTTAAAAAGAAACAACGTTCACGGGGGAACTATTGTTAGCTACTGCTTCTATGCACTGATTATGGGAGAGCTATTGCGTTTATACATGTGTCCAGGTATGAACATTGAATATACGAATATTATATTGTCAATTATCAATATGGGAGAGATTGTTGACACAAAATCACAGTCAATCAAATATTGATCAAATTGACAATATGATACTTGTAACGCCCCAGAACCAGAATACTGGAGTGCAGGGGCGAACATAGCCAGCTACGTATATTGAAGTGCAACCTACCTCACTATACGGTCATAGCTGTCTAGATACATGAGGGTTTAACTACAATCCATCAGTCTCCTATGGTCAATAACAAGCCTAAATGTCTCAATCTCAAGCAAGCAAGTAAAGTTACAAGATGTAAGATCACCAAATATACAATACTAAGGCATCCCAGACATTACATATTCAGCTGATCATGAAGGTAGTAGTTACAAAATGCGAGGACTAGCAAGAGTTCAGTAATACATGATCAACCCTAGGATTTGTCAATCATGCTACAGCCCGTAGGCAGACAGTAAATAAGGTATGCAATACGAGCTAACAGGTGCTCGCCGGCTAAACGCCTCAAAACAATAATTCTATAATAAAGTGGGAGAGCCAAAAAAATAAACCCACTCGTTGCCCTGGTTATGCCTGGTGGTCACCATTGGGCTGGAAAACCAGCTGGGTTAGATCCCAGAAAGAGCAAGTGCCACAAAGGAGGCTTCACTTAAGAACTAAAATCAGCATATCAGAACAAATATTAAAAGTAATTATGAAAGAGCCTGATAGTGATAAAAAAATAACAACAGTCATATTAGGGTACTAGGGAACCATTCAAGTAGCCAGGTCACAACCCTTAAACCAAACAAGGACCGGGGTTGTAACCCTTCACCTGAATAGAACTCCGTCTCTAAATCTTGTTGGTATAGTAAATCATAATGAGCATAACGTG
Source organism: Iris pallida (assembly GCA_029216955.1). Lineage (NCBI taxonomy): Eukaryota > Viridiplantae > Streptophyta > Magnoliopsida > Asparagales > Iridaceae > Iris > Iris pallida. The sequence goes on from JANAVB010044619.1 coordinate 10,151,310, forward strand.
GGTACAATAAGACAATAAACAAAGAGGGGACAAAGAACTGCTCCGGAAGCCATGTTATAACCCTTAAACCAAACAAGGACTGGGGTTGTAACCCTTCGCCTGAGCAGAACTTGTCAGCCCCTATTTTTCAATTTTAGTTAAATTAGTGTTAATTAATTTTTAATGTTAATTTTAGCCTTAAAATAATTATTAGGATTTTTAGGAATTTTTCTAGAATTTTTAAATAATTTTTAAAATGGTTTTAAGACAAAATATATCATTTTGCAGTTTGCTGAATTATTTTAATATCACTTTGTATTTTTTAGAATTATTTTAATATCAATATGTAATTTTCTAAATAGTTTTAATATCATTCTGCAATTTTTGAAATGTTGTTTATATCAGTTTGTAATTAGGAATTTGGTTTTAATTAAGGAATGCAAATGTTATTTTGCATTTTATACTGTAAAAACTCCTTATGCAATTTCCAAATTCCCAAGGGCCCTATTGCAGACTACCCAAACCCCCCCTCACACGACACACTCTCTCCTCTGGCTCTCACCCACCCCCGTTGACCCACTCGGCTGCCCCGACCGACACAACCGCCCTGCTCCCACATTTTTCGGCTGCCCGACCGCCTCGATTCCCCCCTATTTAAACCCCAGCAACCCCCCCCGACCTAGCTACCACATCCCCGACCACCGACGACCGCCACAGCCCCCGTTCTCCCACAAAACCCTAGACCTAACCCTAACTCCGGCGACACACCACCCCCGCCTCACCACTCGTCGTCGACGGTCGCCACCACCGCCATCCGCTTCGCCTTGCCGAGCTGGACGCAGCGCCACTAGAGCGCCACCATCCCGACGCCCCTAGCCGCCGCCTCCGCCTTCGAAACTTCTTTGAGAAGTCGGACACACAGGTAACAGTCACGAGACTGTATCGTGCGTGTCTCGTACACGTGTATGTGGTTCGCCGTGTCCTGGCGAACATTTCGATAGAACTGGACACGCGAGATTGAACTCGTGCGTGTCGTGCAGGCCTATGACACGAGGATACCTGTGTCCCTAACTGTCAGGACACCGGGTACATTTATTACTTTTTTTTGTATAATAATTAAACCGAAACTAAATAAATGAATCAAAACCCTAACCTCTAACAAACCCAGCGGGCTGACCCCCTGGCCAGCCCGACTCGACATAAACCCCCCCCCCCCCCCCCCCCGCGCGCTGTGTTGGCCTGGGTTCGAGTCCCCCTAGCTGCCTTTGTTTCCCTTTTTCTTTTTTTTTCCTTTTTCTTTTTCTTTTATATATATATTTATATATATGTATATACATATATTTGTATATATATATATATATATATATATATATATATATATATATATATATATATATATTTTTTTTTTTCAAACACTACTAACTTTATTGATCAAAATGAGAAGAGTTCAGTACAAAAACAGAAACTACGCATGTCTACACTTGAGAGATGCCTTCCCCACTTGTCTATGGACCTCTGCCACTAGCTTATCAACAGTGTATGAGTAATTCTCATATCGCATCTTGTTCCTATTTTTCCATAGCACCCATAAGACGGCCGCAGCAGCAATCTCTTTCCTATGCTTCTTCTTCTTCCTCCACCAGTCATGTAGCCGAGCAAGAAGTGTTCGACCGCACGACTTGACACTATAAGCATGTTGAAGAGCACCCCAAACTTCTTTTGCCATATCTTCCTGATGCATTATGTGTTCAAGTGATTCCTCCTGGCTATTGGCACAACAATGGCACTTAGAAGCAAGACTATAACCAAGGTGGGCAATGTTGTCGTCTGTAGGCAGCTTGTTATGCAGAATACGCCATAAAAGCACCGACCATTTGATTGGAATGCAAGTACTCCATATATGCGAGAAATCTGGACAAATTGGCCTGTGCACTCTAGCTAAGTCCCATGCAGATGAAAGAGTAAAAGTACTTGAATGAGTATTCCCCCATTTCCAGCTATCAGCTACTTGCAAGATATTGTGATGAGCCATATTCCTTCCTGATAAAAGTCGCTTCCATACATGTGAAGCATTGGACGTGATCACCACATTCTCAGGAGGGATTAACGAGCAATACTTGGCATTGAAATACGTTGTCCAAAGGCTATCCTGCGTCAAGAATTTCTACCATAGCTTTATAGTAAAAGCATTCATCATCTCCTCTAGCCTTTTAATGCCCAATCCTCCTTCTTGTTTAGTTCTCGCCATTCTGTCCCAACCAAGCCAGGTTCTTTTAGATATCCCATCTTGAGCTCCCCAAAAGAATGTCGAGAACATACTCTCCATACGATTCAAGACTGCAACTGGCGGATTACAAGCCGCAATCGTGTAAACAGGTATTGAAGTGAGTACAGATTTGATTAGCACTAGCTTACCTCCTGGAGAAAGGATCTTATTATACCATCCTTCTAACTTGCTCCGAACTCGACTGAGCAGTTCCTCATACATTGCCCCGTTCCTGTGCCCAGCCATAAGGGGACACCCAAGGTATGTAAATGGGGGAGATCCAATACTATAACCAGTTCTAAGCGCAAGCTCTGTTCCTCTGTCCTGCAGAACAGCCTCCGGCATAAATATCGAAGATTTGGCCTTGTTAATGCACTGGCCAGAGGCAAGCTCATAACGGGATAGAAGCTCTGTAATTTTGGTAATAGAACGAAGATCACCAGAAGAAAAGAGGAGTATATCATAAGCATATGCTAAGTGTGTAATAGGAGGGCAACCACGAGGAGAGGTGAAGAGAGTAAAGCCATCTGACTCTGGTAATCTCTTAAGATTGCGTGACAAAGCCTCTGCAGCAAGAATGAACAAGGCTGGGGAGAGAGGATCTCCCTGTCTGATACCTCGAAAAGCCTGAAAATACTCCGTCGCCTCGCCATTGATCAATGGAGCGTACCAAACATTGTTGACAAGGCAAAGAATCATATCCACCCATTTATTATGAAAGCCAAATTGTCGGAGAACCTTCATCAGGAATCGCCAATCAACTCTGTCGTAGGCTTTCATCATATCCAATTTAATGGCAACATTCCCTCCTCTATGTTTCTTGTTCATCTTGGCCATCATCTCCTGGGCAAGCAGGATATTGTCTACTATTTCTCGACCCTGGACGAAACTACTCTGCTCAGGGGATATAAGCTGAGGCAGCATAGGAGCTAGACGACGAGACAACAGTTTGGAAATAATTTTGTTCACCACCGAACATAAACTAATGGGACGATAGTCCCCAAAGGTTTTAGCCTGCTTTGTTTTCGGAATTAACACCAGAGCAGTATTAATGATCGAACGGGGCAATACAAAACCATCAACAAAAAGACCCACTGCCTCCGTCATGTCATTACTAATGATATCCCAGCAAGTAATGAAGAACAATGGGGTAAACCCATCAGGACCCGATGCACTATGCTGATCAAGGGACTTCAAAGCATCGAAAATCTCATCCGAGGAAGGAACAGCAATCAAGCGATCATTCTCCTCATCTGACAAAAGCCTAGGAATACACGAGAGTAAATCATTGTCCTCCTGAATATCCCCTCTTTGATATAGATTAGAATAGAACTCCTTCGCATAAGCATGAATATCGAGCTTTTCAGTCAGTTTAGTCCCATCCTCTCTGGTGATTGAATGGATTTGAAGTGCACGTTTTCGATTGGTAACACATCCATGAAAATAGGCTGTGTTTTTATCGCCTTGAAGGTCCCAAGTCACTCTGGATTTCTGCTTCCAATAGGCTTCCTCAATATTGACCCTTTGTTTCAAATTAGCAGTGGCCTTTGCTAACAGTTGACGACTCATCACTGTGTTATCCGTCTCATGCTGTATTTCCGCTGCCAACACATCATCCTCCGCGTGCTTCACTTGCTGAAATATATCCCCATACGTCTGACGGCTCCAAATGGATAATGCCTTCCTGCACGCTTCGAGTCTGAGAGCCACACGAGTTAGACCAAGACGGTGATCAACAGAGTCCCAAGCTTGTTGAATCAGTGGCTTGAATTCTACATGTTTAACCCAGAAATCAAGAAATCTAAATTGCTTCCTTCCCATAGCAACATTAGATTTGAAATGTATCAACAAAGGTGCATGATCCGACTTCGCTCTATTCAGATGCTCTACTGACGATAGAGGAGCCATATTCAAACAGGCATGATCCAACAAAACGCGATCAAGTCTAGAACCCCGACGACCATCATCCTTCGACTTGATCCAAGTATAACAGCTCCCTGAGTATGGTAGTTCAACCGTACCAGTCTCCAGCAGAAAATTTGCAAACTCTTCGATCGAGAGCTGATCAGGAGGCCTTCCCCTAATTTTTTCCCCCGACCTGAGGATAGCGTTAAAGTCACCCCCAATGGTCTAAGGCGCTGTAATGGAGAGCTGCATATGAGTAAGCCTCTTCCAAAGTGTGCGACGACCTTCCTTGGTGTTATCCCCATGAACAGTAGTAACGAGAACAGGGGTAGGAAGCATATGATGATGAAGCAAGACAGTCAGAGATTGATCAAATGTATCATGCATGGAGATCGCAGTTTGATTTAGCCATAACCCAAATGTTCCCCCTATCATTCGAGAAGGCCTTGTCAAACCCTAGCTTCAACTGATAATGAAGAAGTTGACTTCTATCCACCTTCGGCTCGATGATGCCAAGAAATACAATCTTATGAACTCTAACCAAAGACTTAACTCTTCTAATAGTCATAGGATTAGCAATACCACGAACGTTCCAAATAAGGGTGTTAAGCATTAAAGGAAGACGTGGGTTTACCAATGAGAGCGGAGTTAGCGGATTGCCGCGTAACTCGATCTGAAGGAGCCACCGTTTTCTGAGAATTCTGCTTCTTTTGGGAGACAGCAGAGAGCTGTAGGCCCCCGACCTCTGTGTGCTGTATCCGCTCTTCGGCTCCATCCGCACGCCCATCGACTTCCTCCATTCCTTCGTTGAGGGAGTGTTCGTCCGGAGCACGCTCGACTTCATCCGCCCAGCTACCTCTGTTGGCAGTAGGAGGAGAATGAGGTGTAACCACTACAACCAGCTCTCCTTCATCATGAGTCAGCTCAGCGTCAGGGTTTTGGTGAGTGACGATCGCTACCACCTGAGAGTTAATGGCAGTAACCGCCACTTCTGAACTTGCCACAATTGGCACAGTTCCATCGGCTTTAATATGGCGGTTATTTCAGTTGGCAAATCATGCACAGGGCTGAGAGCCTCGTTGATGAGTGTGGTGGGGTCCGGGGGATTTTCTGTTTCATTAATAGGCAAATTTGTAAGAGTGTTATCATCCCCTTGAGCAATAGTGGCCTCCTGACCAGGGGGGATTGATGTCGAGGCAGTTGCATGAGTTTGTGCAGGGGGCACTGCATGAGCAATACTTTCCTCATTGGCTCTTCGTAAAATCGATGTGACCTTCAATCCCATCGGCCCTGGCCTACTTGGCACCCCTTCTACACCATGGTGGTGCTGAGTTTCATTCTCTGCTACCTCCTTCCCTTTATTTTTCAATTTGCAAGTTGACATTTGATGGCCTTGATGATAGCAGTGAGAACAGTACAAAAGAATGTACTCATATTCGACATTCTGCCAAAAGCTCCTCCCACGTGAGCGGTTTATCCGAACTCTGTGTTGTATGGACTTGCTTGCGTCTACTTCAACAAATACCCTGGCCCTACTTGGACGAGAAAGATCTGTCGTGGCTTTGTCAAGTTTTAGAGGAGTACCAATCAATGACGCTATCGCAAATAACGCCTCCTTCGCATAGAGATGGTGAGGCAGATCAGGAAGATCTACCCAGACAGGCATGAGAGATGATTCATACAACGGGGAGAAATCGGGATCCCATTTAAAAACACGCATAGGGGCGCGCGAGATGAACCAAACGTCCTTCGACCGGAGACGGAGAAAATCCTCATCCAATGAAGGGCGGATAAGGATGTGCTTACGATCAATGACGCCCGCTTTGATTTTCCCTTTAAACTGAAAACCAGAGAGGGCCTTACGGATCAACTCAATGGAAGGCTTACTATGGGAGAATTTCCCCACAAGAGCAAATCGGAGGGGAGAAGACAAAGTTTGTTCCTCCTCGTCCGAAAAAGCGATCGCGGGAGCGCCTTTGTATGATGATACCTGTCGCACGGCCAGGCGAGGGGGTTCCTCGGCCCGGCCGACGACCGCATCCACAAAGGACTTCGCCATCCTTTGATGACGCCGGCCCGGCCAAAGGCCTAGCCAGAGTCGGTAAGGGGCAGAGCTCAACCAGGATCTCTATGGGCGACGTTCTAGGGCAACGCGCATCATCGTATATATATATATATATATATATATATATATATATATATATATATATATATATATATATATATATATATGTATGTATTACTATATTTATGTATATATACTTGCTATTTATATATATATATATATATATATATATATATATATATATATATATATATATATATATATATATATATATATATATATTTATATATATACTTCATCTTTTATACTTTATTATTTTATGTAGTATATATATATATGTATTATGTATACATATATATCTATGTATATATATATTTCCTTGTGTATATATATATTATTATATATATATACTATTATATGTATATGTATACATTATTTTTTGTATATATATATATATTATATAGTTGGGTATTTTCTTATATGTATAAATATCCCTATATTTATGTATATATATATATTATTTTTGTATTTCACTTAACTTAGTGTAAATTATCTTTATAAAATAGTATTCATACTTTTATAGTTACTATGTAAAATTTTACCTTATTAAAATATTAATATTTATTTTGCATTTCTACCACTTAGTATTTTCTGTATATTTAAATTACTGCAACCATTTGGTGTCCAAGCCTAGCATGGGTATATGGGCTCAAATGTGTTTTCATACATTCAAGACCTGTACAAGTCATATTGGACTTGATTCATGGCCTTGGGTCCTGTATTTGAACTTCGGTTCAAATTATATACATGGACAAAATATGCAGATAATTAATTATTGTGTGCATTGCTGTTTTTGATTTTCTAAAAATACTAAAAGTATTGCTAAAATTATGGAAAAATAGTTTTTAGATACTATGTTAAGCTAGCTAATTTAGTATAATTTTTGTAGTATTTAATTTACTGTTTTGCCACTAGTTTGGCATATGAAACCAAAACTCATTTTCTGTACACTTAGGAAAATTGATTTTTATAAAATATTTGTACTGGTTAATAAATTCCAGAAAAATTATAATAAATTTCTATGATTAACAAGGATCACTTTGATACTTTGCTTTAAACAAAACTAGGCTTTTTGTCTATCTCTAAAATTATTAGAACACAATGATCTTTTGATTTATTTATTGATTAATTACGACTTGTAGCTTTTTGTGATATTTGGAGTTTTAGTCGTATTGAACCCCATCCCTCACTAGTGTAAAGACCCTAGAAAGTTAGTTAACATAGTGTGTCACCCCACATTGGTCTCCTATGCCAAAGTCATCATTTTGGCTAGGTGCCCAATCACAAGTCGTGTTTCACAAATTAGTGTCCTAGTGTTTTAGCTTAGTGTAAAAACTAAGTTATTATATTTACTTCTACAGCGACGAGTTACCGGACATCCATAGCACTGTTATCGCAGCTTGTTTTGTTTTGCTTTGCTAGAGGTAAGTACTTTCTACGAACTTTACATATTGTCACATAAATGAACTGCAAACTCCACCATGTTAAATGCTGATCCTTGGGGTAGCAAGTTAGATCTCTACATATTGTACTTCCAGTTACTACCATGCTTAGAACAGTCTTGATGTATCTCTCACATGATTAGAATATGGATTATGGGGAAACTGATAGTATTATACGTGATCACGACCCCCCCTACAGTAGCGAGCGAGGTCGCATTTTATATGCATACCTTACCGCAGGCATTATCCCGCATTTCTGTACGGATGTACACCTATGCCTGTTGACTTGTACGTATGTACATTTTATTTACATGTACCACAGTACATTGTACATCTATTGACCGATCACGTATTTGCTACAGTTTTAAACACTACATGTACATCTGTCTCTATGACATATGTATCCTTGCCATAATAGATTGGGTGATGCCATGTTTCCAGTTATTTTCCTCTCATGTTCATTTCCATGTTTCATATGCTAGTTTGCTAGATTTAGTACTTGCTCCCGTCCTGACAGGATAACGTTGTAGGTGTCCTTACTGAGGAGGAGTTACTCTGTGACACATACTATGGAGATACTACCGAGGACCCGGCTCTATACTACGAGGATGTTCCTGCAGGGAACCTCGCCTAGTTGTCTTTTGTTTACTTAGACTTTTGAGAGTAGTCATGTATTAGACTATACATTTTGTAACTGGACATGTATCCAGTTTTACTTTTTAGTTCACCAGTACTTGGACATTTTACTGTATACATCGACGACTTTTGTGTTTGGAGCATTTATGATTCTTCTTCACTTATAGAACTGTTAGCATATTTAGTCTTATCATGTTGTCTTTAGAACAGCTTACTACGTTTTATCTCAACGTAGGCTGGGCATGACTCGGCCTGGCCCAACAATTTGGGTAGCGGGTCGTGACATGTTTTTAGTGGTGGCCCATGCAGGTCCTGACTAAACTGTTTGGTTACGTTATTGTACCAAGCATGCCTACAATTAGGAACTTAAGGTAATTAGACAACATTAGGAAAGACGCTTAGAACACTTAGAGGAATGCTAGGATTGCAACATAGGAAATATATCACATGTTTGCTATTATAATTAGATTTTCTTGCCTATGATTGCTTACTTTAAATAAGTCCTTATAAGTCTTTTTATGTATAATTTAGATGGTGCTTACTCGTTCATCCCAGTATGTTACCCCCGAAAATGGGGCCCTCCATATCCAGTCAGCTGACCAGTTGACTGATACATCTCCACCTACCACTTTCCCCCACTCTACAGATCCACAGACCCAGATACCACCTTCCACATCCCAGTCCCAACAGGCCCCGATACTTTCACCACCCCCTATCACTATACCTACTCAGGCTTCCGTCACACTCGACGGAACCCAGCTGCTCACACTGATCCAGGGGTTCTTAACAACCCATCAGGAGCAGACTACCCTACTCCGCCAGAGCATGGAGCGTTCTGAGGGATGTCCCGTGGTCCCACCACATGTAGAGCCACGGCAGAGAGCGGGGACGATCAAGGACTTCATGGGTCTGAATCCCAAGGAGTTCTCAGGGACTGAGGGCATAATAGTAGCAGATGACTGGCTAGATTCGGTAGAGAGGAAGCTTCTGGGAGTTAGGATGTCGGATGACCTTCAGGTCGAGGCAGCAGGATTTTTGCTAATAGACTAAGCCGGAGTCTGGTTCCGGAATGAGCCGTTGTTCGCGAGAGGTAGAGCCACCTGGGACCAGTTCAAGACCCAGTTCAAGAAAAAATTCTTCTCGACCACTGCTAGAGTAGCCATGGGGCTACGATTCCAGAACATCCAGCAGGGGAACCGTTCTGTTGACGAGTATGCGGCAGAGTTTAGTCGCCTAAGCCGTTTCGCTCCTAGTCTGGTTGCTGATCCAGAGGAGATGACCCGTAGGTTTTGCCATGGTCTAGTTCCAGACATTGGCATTCTTATAGTGGCGAACGATACGACTGACTACTACCGGAGCCTAGAGTTGGCCCGGAGCATTGAGGAGCGTCTTCTGTCTAGCAAAAGGCCGGCTCATGTACATCATGAGGGACCGTCCAAGCGTCAGGCTTTCCAGCAGAGAGCGCCGACGCCACCCCAGCAGACTTACCGTCCCCCTACACCACATCATCAGATCCCGCCAGTTAGAGCCCCGGGACCTCGGCAGCAGCAGAAGGGAGCTATATGTTCTTTCTGCGGAAGACCAGGGCACGACAGGTCCATTTGCCGAAAGAGATTGGGGCAGTGTTTAGTTTGTGGGTCTACCACCCATCATATTCGGGACTGCCCAGTAGCGAAGACTAGAGGACCGCTTCCGACTCAGCAGCAGAGGTTCGGGCAGCATCTGCAGCAGCAGAAGGGACCTCAGGGGAAGGTCTATAGCCTAGCCCTTGAGCCGAAGCCGGAGCAGGTTTCGGAGCCGGATTACTTAGCTGACGTCATCACAGGTCATGTTTATTTGTATACTTTTCTAGCTGTATGTTTGTTTGATTCTGGTACATCTTATAGCTTCCTATCATTAGAGTTTATGCATAAACATCATCTAGTAGCTACACCTACTGCGGAGATTAGTAGAGTGATGACGGGAGGAGGACCAGTGCCTATTAGATCTATCTATAGATGTTCTATTTTTATAGCCGGGAGAGAGTTCAGGGGGCGATTCTTTGTGATGCCACTCCCCGGTTATGATATCATATTGGGGATGGACTGGCTTAGCTATGCCCATGCATCTATAGATTGCCATGAGGGTAGTATTTTGTTCAGTCCCCCAGGCATAGCACCATTCAGTGTCAGAAGGACAGGGCCGGAGATCAGTCTAGAGCCGAACTGTTGTGCGACTGTCGGGGATGCAGCACTGCCACACCTTATCATTAGGGAGTTTATGGATGTATTTCCAGAGGATCTTCCAGGACTTCCGCCTGACAAAGATGTGGAGTTCACTATAGATTTAGTGCCGGGTTCATCACCAGTATCCCGGGCTTGGTATAGAGTGAATCCCAAGGAGGCCATAGAGATGAAAGAGCAGATTGATGACCTGTTGAAAAAGGGTTTCATTCGATCCAGTGCTTCTCCATGGGGAGCACCAGTGCTCTTTGTGCCTAAGAATGATGGTACGGTCTGGTTGTGTATTGACTATCGGGCCTTGAATGCCATCACCATCAAGAACAAATATCCTCTGCCCATGATAGGTGATTTGTTCGACCAGTTGAGCGGAGCGAAGGTATTTTCCAGGATAGACTTGAGATTCGGGTACCACCAGGTGAAGGTTAGGCCAGCAGACATCCAGAAGACGGCGTTCAACACGAAGTACGGGCAGTACGAGTTTCTAGTGATGCCATTTGGTCTCACAAATGCGCCAGCTGTCTTTATGAACTTGATGAATAAGACATTTCACCAGTATCTGGATAAGTTTGTCGTGGTATTTATCGACGACATCCTGATATACTCGAAGACGCCGGAGGAGCATGCAGAGCACTTGCGGATAGTTTTGGGGATTCTGAGGCAGGAGAGATTGTTTGCCAAATTGCCGAAGTGCGAGTTCTTTTTAGACCGAGTGGAGTTTCTCGGCCATGTAGCCACTAGAGATGGAATCTCGATAGATTCCAGGAAGATTGCTGCAGTTGAGACGTGGAAGGCTCCGACGTCAGTTTCAAAGATCAGGAGTTTTCTGGGTTTAGCAGGCTATTATAGAAAGTTTGTCCAGGACTTTGCTAGGATAGCTGAACCCATGACGAAGCTGACGCGGAAGGATGCAGAGTACATTTGGTCAGAGGACTGCCAGACAGCATTTGAGTAGCTGAAGAGGAGGCTGACGACCGCTCCAGTTCTGACTTTACCTTCAGGTTCTGGAGGTTTCACCATATACAGTGATGCTTCTGGGAAGGGGCTAGGATGTGTTCTACAGCAGCATGGGAAAGTAATTGCTTATGCATCTAGGCAATTGCGGACTCATGAGAGGAATTATCCTATCCATGACCTAGAGTTGGCTGCGGTGATCTTTGCCCTCAAGTTATGGAAATATTACTTATACGGAGAGCGTGTGGAAATCTTTACTGGCCACAAAAGCTTGAAGTATGTGTTCACACAGAAAGAGCTGAACATGAGGCAAAGACGATGGTTGGAGATGATGAAGGACTTCGACATCGATTTACGGTATCACCCCGGGAAGGTAAATATGGTGGCGGATGCGCTGAGCAGGCATCCGATGGCATGGTACCTGATGATTGATCGGCATTTACGGGAGGATCTGGAGAAGCTCGGTATCGAGCTAGTTCGGCCAGGATCAGTGATACAGATGATGGCGCTTGACATTCAGTCAGATTTGATGGAACAGATCCGGGAGGCACAGTCTACAAATGAGAGCCTTCGCAGACTTCGACCCCAGGCATTAGCTGGATTGCTGGATGACTTCACTATAGCAGAGGATGGATCCCTAAGGCATGGCAGTCGATTATGCGTGCCGAAGGGAGAGCTGGTAGAGGCAGTCTTGCAGGAGGCACACCGATCGAGATATTCTATTCATCCTGGTGCTAACAAGATGTACCGTGACTTGCGGGAACATCTTTGGTGGCACGGGATGAAGAGGGATGTATCGCGTTTTATCTCGAGATATCTAATTTGCCAGCAGGTCAAGGCGGAGCGCCAGAGGCCAGCTGGTTTGTTACAGCCGTTACCCATTCCTGAGTGGAAGTGGAAACATATTACGATGGACTTCGTTTCAGGGCTTCTTCGTTCCCAAGGAGGGAAGGATGCCATCTGGGTCATCGTCGACAGGCTGACGAAGTGTGCGCACTTCATACCCTTCAAGGTGGGGCTTTCCACCGAGAAGTTGGCGGAGCTATACATGCAGCAGATAGTTCGTCTACACGGAGTAACGGTGAGCATCGTGTCAGACAGAGATAGCAGATTTACATCCCACTACTGGAGGAGCTTGCAGGAGGAGTTGGGCTGTAGGCTCAAGTTCAGGCATACCACCCGCAGACTGATGGGCAGTCCGAGAGGACGATACAGACACTGGAGGATATGCTGAGGACCTGCGTGCTGGACTTCGGAGGATCATGGAAGAGCCATCTGCACTTGGTAGAGTTTTCATACAACAACAGCTACCAGGCCAGTATTGGTATGTCTCCTTTCGAGGCGCTATATGGACGACGATGCCGCACACCGCTCTTTTGGGATGATGTCGGAGACAGAGTTATGCTTGGGCCAGAGATGATCACGGATGCAGCAGAGAAAGTCGGGATGATCAGAGACAGGCTCAGAGTAGCTCAGGATAGGCAGAAACACTGGGCTGATGCTAGTCGCAGGCCGATGGAGTTCGCAGACGGTGATATGGTACAAATAAAGATATCACCTACTCGAGGGACGATCCGGTTCGGACGAGGAGGGAAGCTGAGCTCCAGATACATCGGGCCATTCGAGATACTTGGCAGGATCGGAGAGGTAGCTTATAGGGTTGCACTTCCACCCAACCTAGCAGGAGTTCACGATGTCTTTCATGTATCTCAGTTGAGGAGATATGTTCCAGACCCCAGTCATGTAGTAGATCACTCAGAGTTGGAGGTCGGACCGAGCCTTAAAGTTTCTGAGCAGCCAGTGGAGATATTAGATCAGAGAGAGAAGAGGGTGAGGAACAAGGTTATACCCCTAGTGCGAGTAGCTTGGAGCCGTCACTCCCCACGTGAATCTACTTGGGAGAGGGAGTCGGACATGAGGGAGAGATACCCTTACTTGTTCAATCCAACCGCTGCGAGGGAACCACCCGTTCCCGCTTGATACCTTAGAGGTTAGTTTTGATCGTAGCCTTAGTCATTTGATTTCATTACTTGCTATGCTAGAATATTGTCGGGTCTTCAATCCTTGTGAATTTCGAGGACGAAATTTTTCAAGGAGGGAAGACTTGTCAGCCCCTATTTTTCAATTTTAGTTAAATTAGTGTTAATTAATTTTTTAATGTTAATTTTAGCCTTAAAATAATTATTAGGATTTTTAGAAATTTTTTTAGAATTTTTAAATAATTTTTAAAATGGTTTTAAGTCAAAATATATCATTTTGCAATTTGCTGAATTGTTTTAATATCACTTTGTATTTTTTAGAATTATTTTAATATCAATATGTAATTTTCTAAATAGTTTTAATATCATTCTGCAATTTTTGAAATGTTGTTTATATCAGTTTGTAATTAGGAATTTGGTTTTAATTAAGGAATGCAAATGTTATTTTGCATTTTATACTGTAAAAACTCCTTATGCAATTTCCAAATTCCCAAGGGCCCTATTACAAACTACCCAAACCCCCCCTCACACGACACTCTCTCTCCTCTGGCTCTCACCCACCCCCGTTAACCCACTCGGCTGCCCCGACCGACACAACCGCCCTGTCCCCGCCTTTTCCGGCTGCCCGACCGCCTCGATTCCCCCCATTTAAACCCCAGCAACCCCCCCCCCCCCCGACCTAGCTACCACATCCCCGACCACCGACGACCGCCACAGCCCCCGTTCTCCCACAAAACCCTAGACCTAACCCTAACTCCGGCGACACACCACCCCCCGCCTCACCACTCGTCGTCGACGGTCGCCACCACCGCCATCCGCTTCGCCTTGCCGAGCTGGACGCAGCGTCACTGGAGCGCCACCGTCCCGACGCCCCCAGCCGTCGCCTCCGCCTTCGAAACTTCTTTGAGAAGTCGGACACACAGGTAACAGTCACGAGACTGTGTCGTGCGTGTCTCGTACACGTGTATGTGGTTCGTCGTGTCCTGGCGAACATTTCGATAGAACTGGACACGCGAGATTGAACTCGTGCGTGTCGTGCAGGCCTAGGACACGAGGATACCTGTGTCCCTAACTGTCAGGACACAGGGTACATTTATTACTTTTTTTTGTATAATAATTAAACCGAAACTAAATAAATGAATCAAAACCCTAACCTCTAACAAACCCAGCGGGCTGACCCCCTGGCCAGCCCGACTCGACATAAACCCCCCCCCCCCCCCCCCGCGCGCTGTGTTGGCCTGGGTTCGAGTCCCCCTGGCTGCCTTTGTTTCCCTTTTTCTTTTTCTTTTCCTTTTTCTTTTTCTTTTATATATATATTTATATATATATATATATGTATATACATATATTTGTATATATATATGTATTACTATATTTATGTATATATACTTGCTGTTTTTATATATATATATATATATATATATATATATATATATATATATATATATATATATAAAAATATATATATATATATATATATATATATATATATATATATATATATATTTATATATATACTTCATCTTTTATACTTTATTATTTTATGTATGTATATATATATATGTATTATGTATACATATATATCTATGTATATATATATTTCCTTGTGTATATATATATTATTATATATATATACTATTATATGTATATGTATACATTATTTTTTGTATATATATATATATTATATAGTTGGGTATTTTCTTATATGTATAAATATCCCTATATTTATGTATATATATATATATATATATTTTTGTATTTCACTTAACTTAGTGTAAATTATCTTTATAAAATAGTATTCATACTTTTATAGTTACTATGTAAAATTTTACCTTATTAAAATATTAATATTTATTTTGCATTTCTACCACTTAGTATTTTCTGTATATTTAAATTACTGCAACCATTTGGTGTCCAAGCCTAGCATGGGTATTTGGGCTCAAATGTGTTTTCATACATTCAAGACCTGTACAAGTCATATTGGACTTGATTCATGGCCTTGGGTCCTGTATTTGAACTTTGGTTCAAATTATATACATGGACAAAATATGCAGATAATTAATTATTGTGTGCATTGCTGTTTTTGATTTTCTAAAAATACTTAAAGTATTGATAAAATTATGGAAAAATAGTTTTTAGATACTATGTTAAGCTAGCTAATTTAGTATAATTTTTGTAGTATTTAATTTACTGTTTTGCCACTAGTTTGGCATATGAAACCAAAACTCATTTTCTGTACACTTAGGAAAACTGATTTTTATAAAATATTTGTACTGGTTAATAAATTCCAGAAAAATTATAATAAATTTCTATGATTAACAAGGATCACTTTGATACTTTGCTTTAAACAAAACTAGGCTTTTTGTCTATCTCTAAAATTGTTAGAACACAATAATCTTTTGATTTATTTATTGATTAATTACGACTTGTAGCTTTTTGTGATATTTGGAGTTTTAGTCGTGTTGAACCCCATCCCTCCCTAGTGTAAAGACCCTAGAAAGTTATTTAACATAGTGTGTTACCCCATATTGGTCTCCTATGCCAAAGTCATCATTTTGGCTAGGTGCCAAATCATAAGTCGTGTTTCACAAATTAGTGTCCTAGTGTTTTAGCTTAGTGTAAAAACTAAGTTATTATATTTACTTCTACAGCGGCGAGTTACCGGACATCCATAGCACTGTTATCGCAGCTTGTTTTATTTTGCTTTGCTAGAGGCAAGTACTTTCTACGAACTTTACATATTGTCACATAAATGAACTGCAAACCCCATCATGTTAAATGCTGATCCTTGGGATAGCAAGTTAGATCTCTACATGTTATACTTCCAGTTACTACCATGCTTAGAACAGTCTTGATGTATCTCTCACATGATTAGAATATGGGTTATGGGGAAACTGATAGTATTATAAGTGATCACGACCCCCCCTACAGTAGCGAGCGAGGTCGCATTTTATATGCATACCTTGCCGCAGGCCATTATCCCGCATTTCTGTACGGATGTACACCTATGCCTGTTGACTTGTACGTATGTACATTTTATTTACATGTATCACAGTACATTGTACATCTATTGACCGATCACGTATTTGCTACAATTTTAAATACTACATATACATCTGTCTCTATGACATATGTATCCTTGCCATGATAGATTGGGTGATGCCATGTTTCCAGTTATTTTTCTCTCATGTTCATTTCCATGTTTCATATGCTAGTTTGCTAGATTTAGTACTTGCTCCCGTCCTGACAGGATAACGTTGTAGGTGTCCTTACTGAGGAGGAGTTACTCTGTGACACATACTATGGAGATACTGCCGAGGACCCGGCTCTACACTACGAGGATGTTCCTGCAGGGAACCTCGCCTAGTTGTCTTTTGTTTACTTAAACTTTTGAGAGTAGCCATGTATTAGACTATACATTTTGTAACTGGACATGTATCCAGTTTTACTTCTCAGTTCACTTGTACTTGGACATTTTACTGTATACGACGACTTTTGTGTTTGGAGCATTTATGATTCTTCTTCACTTATAGAACTGTTAGCACATTTAGTCTTATCCTGTTGTCTTTAGAACAGCTTACTACGTTTTATCTCAACGTAGGCTGGACATGACTCGGCCTGGCCCAACAATTTGGGTAGCGGGTCGTGACAGAACTTAGCCCCTGATCTTTATTATTAAAAGTGACAATCATGCGATCATGCTTGCAATCGGGGCTGGTGCTGATGACTGATTCATCTGGCCGTGAGATCGCTTTCGACCTCCGGTCCGATCCACAATCCTCTGGGAGGTATACTCGTGCTTCCTGGCTGCCCTCAATACTGCATCAAAAGTCTGGTACTCAAACTGCTCCACCGCCAGCAAAATCTCCAGGTGGAGTCCCTGCTGAAATCGCTGGGCTCTATTGAACTCGGTCGCTACCAAGGTAGGAGCAAACCGACTAAGCCTGGAAAACTCGACCGCTTATCCATCGACCGTCCTGCCCATCTGCTTCAAATTAGTGAACCTCGTCTGTAGATCGTACCGCGCTACAGCATCGAAGTACTTGGTCCAGAATTTCTCATGGAATACTTTCCAGGCAATAGGCGCCACTAATCCAATGGCCTGCACCGCCCACCAGCTGCGGGCTAGATCCAATAACTGTAGGCATACTACGGCCACCTTCTCATCCTCTGGGGTCTTTGCTGCCTCCAATATCACCTCTGTATCCTGAAGCCACGTATCAGCAGTGATAGCATCTTCACTGCCATCGAAGAATGGAGGGTTCAGGCGCTTGAAGCTGTTCGCTACACTGTTCCTACGATGTCCACCTCTGTCTAGAGCATCTGCCACTGCCTGATGCAAGGCATCTCCTCGACGATCCTGCGATGCAAGCAACTCCCTGATAAGTCCAACCAAGGCTCCATCATCCTGCCTTGCAGGCTGGACAGGCTGCACCGGGGGTTCTAGATCTCCGGGAGGCATGACCCGGAAAGCAGCTCTTGAGTGCTAGGCCTGATCTTCTGGTTGTTGCTGGTCCAAGGGAGGTGCTTCGCCTTGCTGATCGGTAGGACCAGGAACAATACCGCTGAAGAAGACGACATAGGAACAATAAGGAAGGACCAAGACAGATCAACGATACAAGCATGTGATCAGGTCGAGAATCTCAAGGATTAGAAGATACGGGCAGAGATCAAGGGCGGGTGCTGATTGAGACATCTATTCGGTAAACCCTCACATATCTTGATTCACAATACCTGTATGGGCCACCACTTAAACCATGTCACGCCCCAGAACCAGAATACTGGAGAGCGGAGGCAAACATAGCCAGCTACGTATATTAAAGTGCAACCCACCTCGCTATACGATCACGGCTGTCTAGATACATGAGGGTTTAACTACAATCCATCAGTCTTCTATGGTCAATAACAAGCCTAAATATCTCAATCTCAAGCAAGCAAGTAAAGTTACAAGATGTAAGATCACCAAATATACAATAGTAAGGCGTCCCAGACATTACATATTCAGCTGATCATGAAGCTAGTCGTTACAAAATACGAGGACTAGCAAGAGTTCAGTAATACATGATCAACCCTAGGATTTGTCAATCATGCTACAGCCCGTAGGCAGACAGTAAATAAGGTATACAATATAAGCTAACAGGTGCTTGCCGGCTAAACGCCTCAAAACAATAATTTTACACTAGAGTGGGAGAGCCAAAAAAATAAACCCACTCATTGCCCTGGTTATGCCAGGTGGTCACCATTGGGCTGGAAAGTCGGTAGATCCTCTGGAGCTGCTCCAAAATCTGGCCATACAAAACCAGCTGGGTCAGATCCCAGAAATAGCAAGTGCCACAAAGAAAGCTTCACTTAAGAACTAAAACTAGTATATCAGAACAAATATTAAAAGTAATTATGAAAGAGCCTGATAGTGATAAAAAAAATAACAACAGTCATATTAGAGTACTAGGGAACCATTCAAGTAGCCAGGTCACGACCCTTAAACCAAACAAGGACCGGGGTTGTAACCCTTCATCTGAATAGAACTCCGTCTCTAAATCTTGTTGGTATAGTAAAGCATAATGAGCATGACGTGGGTGCAATAAGACAATAAACGAAGAGGGGACAAAGAACTGCCCCGGAAGCCAGGTTACAACCCTTATACCAAACAAGGACCGAGGTTGTAACCCTTCGCCTGAACCGAACTTAGCCCCTGATCTTTATTGTTAAAAGTGACAATCATGCGATCATGCTTGCAATATTCGAGCACTGAATCTACACCATACAATCGCTAACGGCCAATCAGTGACTACGGCTTTCTACATTAACTAACTAGGGTTATCACAAGCCTAATTACTAGCAATGTGCAGTGAGATGTTCCTCCAGCCACAAGCCCTGCAGCTAATCCAGGTTATCCAGGCGACTTGGATTTATTAAGCAATGCCTCGTTCTTTTCCATATATTAGTGAATTTAGACACGTGTCCTACTCGTCGGCAGGCTACAAGTCCAACAATGGTGGCCGGGATAACGGGATCGCCTGTAACTGGGGAAATCTCTCATGACTACTGAATTATTCTAGTTATTAGCCTTAGCCATTTACAGTAGGTACCCTGACCGTGGTACTCAGGGATCCCTGTCCTAGACATGATGCAAAACATTACCGGTTTATTTTGTACAAACACAATCACCCACGGTGTTCAGGCCATTCAATCTTGTCATGACATGCTAGCCGTCGCAACAGCATTCGAGATATATATCATGTCAAATTCACTATCAAGAGTGCGCCACGACGGGCCACTATCATGTCATGTCATTTGTCAAAAGTATACCACAACAGGTCACCATCGTGTCATGGAACATATTTAAAATTAACATTTAAACTGGTATATGCATATATGCAATAACTAAACAAAAATAGGTGCAAGAGCTGTGGAGGAATCATGCGGCTCAGGAGACAGAGGCACGCGACAAAAGTATTCAGGGCTCATACGGCTCAGGGTGAAGGGCGCATGCGGCTCAGGGGAGACGGGGCAGAACTTCTACATACGAACTCCAAATGAGGTGCTCCAAAGATATTCGGAGAGGCAAGACAAAGATCTAAAACTTTTATGTTTTAAGTTTTTCAAAATTCTGGCTAGAGAATAGCTAAACTTGGCAAAAATAGTCATTCTGTGCACTTTTTATGCCAAAAATTCAATTCTCCGTAAAATACGCAAAAGAGAAGGGTTCCAGCATAAAAATTCACATTCTGGATACTATCCTGCGTAAAATATGCATAAACAGGGTTCCCTGCGTAAAATTTCACATTCAGGATACAATCCTGCGTAAAATACACATAAACGGGGTTCCCTGCGTAAAATTTCACATTTAGGATACAATCCTGCGTAAAATACGCATAAATTGGGTTCCCTGCATAAAATTTTACATTCAGGATACAATCCTGCATAAAATACGCATAAACAGGGTTCCCTGCGTAAAATTTTATATTCATGATACAATCTCGCGTAAAATAAGCATAAACAGGGTTCCCTGCATAAATTTCACATTCAGGATACAATCCTGCGTAAAATACGTATAATCAGGGTTCCCTGTATAAAATTTCACATTCATGATACATGAAACATTCAGAAAACTTATTTTGGCCATAAAAACTTCATTTTAACTCGAAATGCGGTGAATCAAAAACCAATTTCATATGAAATTTCGTGCTCTTGCTCATGGAACTATTAGTTTTTGAAAATAACAAGTTTTAGTAGATCAAAACCAAGAAAACTCCATGAACTCATGAAACCCCAAAGTTATAATGTAGATCTAGAAGAATCTATCTATAAAAATTAAAAACTCCAAGTTCTAAAGAGGCTTATAATCATGTAAAGAAGAGAATGGAACAATAAAACTTGAGATCCATCATGAAGCAAGTTCCACTTGCCTAGGGCTCTTGTGTGTAGGTGGAGAGGAGTAAATGAAGAAGAAGAAGAAGAGTTATTGAAGTGATAATGAGGAGAGAGAAGAGAGTGGGATTAATAAATGGTGAGGGTGGGGTAGGTAGGGGTTGGTTCATAAATAAAACCAAACCAAGCCAAACCGACCCGAACCAAGTAATAGAAAATGCCAAATAGACGAAACAAGGAGTCATGCAATACGAGTCAAAATACGTACACGTATACCAAAATACGTAATACGAACCATGGTCATTACAACTCTACCCACCTTAAAAGAATTCCGTCCTCAGAATTTAATTAAGAGGCTAGAGAGGCAAGGACAAGCTATATTCAAGCAATCTACCATGCAATCATTCATTTCAAGCAAGGAATTTAGAGCGTAAGGCATAAGAAAGACATTATACCTTACGAGTCAACTAGGTCGGGATATCGCGATCGGATATCATCCTCACGCTCCTATGTTGACTCACTCAAAGAGTGATGACCCGAAGCAACTCGGACTAACTTGATAGTCTTGTTCTTGAGTATCTTCTCTCTCCGGTCCAATATGGACACGGGCCCTTCCTTATACGAAAGGTTGGTACCAACAACCAATTCCGAATGATCCAGGATATGACTCGGGTCCGGGATATACCGTCATAGTTGGGATACATAGAACACGTCATGCACCTCACTCAGAGACGGCAGAAGAGCAAGACGATAGGACATATCTCCTACTCGCTCCAGGATATCGAACGGCCCTATATATCTAGGACTAAGCTTTCCTCGTACGCCAAAACGAATGACGCCACGGTTAGGTGAGATCCTAAGGAATATATTGTCGCCGACAGAAAATTCAAGAGGACACCGATGAGAATCGGCCCAATGGCATTGGCGATCTTGTGCAACGCGAAGATGATCTCTAACTCTCCTGACCACCTCAACTGTCTGAGTGATCATTTCTAGACCAAGCATCTACCTCTTTCCAATATCGTTCCATGCTAGCGGGGATCTGTACTTCATGTCATACAGTGCCTCGAACGGTGCCATCTGGATACTGGCTTAGAAACTATTATTGTACGAGAACTCCACCAGGTGCAGGTGATCTTCCCACGAACCACTGAAGTCGAGTGTATAAGATCTCAACATATCCTCAAGAGTCTGGATCGTGCGTTCCGACTGACCATCTGTCTGCGGGTGATAAGCTGAGCTGAACTGGAGGTGAGTTCCCAAACTCTCTTGTAAACTACGCCAAAAGTGCGACGTGAATCTTGAATCTCTGTCCGAGGTGATACTGACCAGTACACCATAAAGTCTGACTATCTGCCTGAGGTACATCTCTGCTAGCTTAGCCGTCGACTGACCAACTTTGAATGGGAGAAAGTTAGCCACCTTTGTGAGCCTGTCAACAATAACCCAAATCGCATCTCTACTGGTCGCAGATCGAGGTAATCCAGTCATGAAATCCATTATTATATGCTCCCAATTCTATTCTAGAATCGGCAAGGGCTGAAGAAGTCCAGCTGGCCTCTGATATTCAGCCTTGACTTGTTGACAAACCAAACACCAAGAGACAAACCGAGCTATCTCCCTCTTCATGCCATTCTACCAAAAGTGCTGACGGATATCTCGGTACATCTTCGTGCCACCAGGATGAATCGAATACTGAGAACTGTGAGCTTCGGTCATGACCTCCTATCTGATATCTCCACTGGGTACACAAAGACGCTTACCATGTCGAAGTGTACAATCTTTATGAATGCATAATTCTGGTCTTCGCCCTGCTACATATTCTGTCCTAAGCCGCTGAAGCTTAGAATCTGATGACTGAGCTATCTTGATCCTCTCAACTATACTGGACTGAACTTGCATGCTGGCCATCAATGCCACACTGGTAGGAAGGACAACTTCTATACCCATCTTCTGAAGATCTGCTAACAATTTTTGTTGTGCTGTCAGAAAATAGACTCCGGCTCTCCTGCTCAATGCATCTGCAACAACATTGGCATTCCCAGGATGATACTGCAGGTTGACATCATAATCCACAAGCAGCTCTATCCATCTCCTCTGACGCATGTTAAGATCCTTCTGAGTGAACACATACTTCAGGCTCTTGTGATCGGTAAAAATCTCCACCCTATCTCCATACAAGTAGTGTCTCCAAAGCTTTAGTGCAAACACCACGGCTGCCAGCTCCAAGTCATGGGTTGGGTAATTTCTCTCATGATTACGAAGTTGTCGTGACGCATAAGCTATTACCTTCCCATGTTGCATCAAAATACATCCTAAACCTCAGCCTGAAGCATTATAATACACTGAGAATCCTTCGGTCCCATCTGGAAGTGTGAGAATAGGTGCCGTCATCAAGCCTCGCTTCAACTTCTCAAAAGAATCCTGACATTCTGCGATCCAAGCAAACTGCACATTCTTGCGGGTTAACTGCGTCAGTGGTGCTGAAATCCGAACAAAGTCCGAAACAAATCGCCGGTAGTAGCCGGCCAATCCAAGAAAACTGCGAACTTCTGCAACTGTGCTGGGCACTGGCCACGTTTCGATAGCCACGATCTTCTGGGGATCCACTTCTAATCCTCCTCTGGTGATGATATGACCCAAATACGAAATGCAATCGAGCCAGAACTCGCATTTACTGAATTTGGCATACAACTGGTGATCTCGGAGAATCTGGAGGACAACTCTGAGATGCTGCTCATGCTCCGCTTCACTCTTGCTGTAGACCAGGACGTCGTTTATGAACACACTCACGAACTGATCCAAATAAGGCATGAAGATGCGATTCATGAGGTCCATAAATACAGCGGGCGCATTGGTTGCTCCAAATGGCATAACAAGGAACTCCCAATGCCCATATCTAGATCTGAATGCCGTCTTCGGGATATTCTGCTCTCTGACTCTGATCTGGTGGTACCCTGACTGCAAATCTATCTTCGAGAATACTGTTGCCCCATTGAGTTGATCAAACAAGTCATCTATTCTCGGGAGAGGATATCTGTTCTTGATTGTCACGGAGTTCAAGGTACGATAATCAACACATAATCTAGACGTACCATCCTTCTTTTTCACAAGAAGCATCGGGGCTTCCCAAGGCGATCCACTTACACAAATGAATCCCTTGGTCCAGAGTTCTTCAATCATCTTGCACAATATCTCCAATTCTAACGGTGCCATCCTGTAGACTCTCTCAGACACAAGTGCGGTCCCGGGGATCAAGTCTATGGTGAACTCGATCTCTCGTTCTGGCGGCATTCTTGGAAGCTCTTCTGGGAAAATATCTGGAAACTCCTCGATGATCCGAGGTATTTGTACTATTGCTACTGCCATCTGCAATAAGGGAGGAGAAGGTTCAACTTCGCCTCGGGAAAAGAGAAACTCTAGCTCACCTGGGATGCTAAAAACAACCCTGCCAATATGGCAATCTATCCTGGCATATTGGTCCCTCAACCAATCCATCCCTAAGACCACATCATAATCGGCCATCGGAAATTCTATCAACCTAGCGGGAAACTCTCTACCGCTAACTACGACCCGACACGAGGAAAACACTCTATCTACTCCTACAAGACCGTTACCAGTAAGTATATTGAGCCTTACTGATAATGACTCGAGCTTCAGTCCTACCCGTATCGCAAATCGTACAGACATAAATGAATGCAATACACCAAAGTCAAATAACACTGAAGCCGGAAAGGTGTTGACGAGAATAGTACCTGCCACTACCTCACCTGACGCCACTTCTTCTTCTTCCATGGTTAAAGCCAACACTTGTCCTTGTCCTATGGGTGTCGGCCCCCTCTGCTGGACCCCTCTCTGTCGATTCTGAACTTGTGCCTGGGCATACTGCTGAGGCCTTTGCTGCTGAAAAGCTTGGGTCTGCGTCGGCAATGGCCTCGGGGATGGAAACTGCTGCTGGACTGGTCCTCCAACCGATGAACTGGTCATAGCTAGTGCAGAGTCAGTCCTGAACGGGCAGGACCCTACCTTATGGTCCGGCAGTCCACAAAGCAAAAACAACCCTCGTGCTTTGTGACATTCTGAAACAACATGTCCAGGCTTTCCATAATTAGAGCAGCCTATGGTGGAAGACTGCTTCTGCTTCAGCTGAGGATACATCGGGGTTGAATTTTGAACCGATGTAACTGAAGTTGTCCTTCTCGGAGCTCCAATGGTCATAGCCCTGGCTGCCAGGGCTGGTGCTGATGACTGATTCATCTGGCCGTGAGATCGTTTTCGACCTCCGGTCCGATCCACAATCCTCTGGGAGGTATACTCGTGCTTCCTGGCCGCCCTTAATACTGCATCAAAAATCTGGTGCTCAAACTGCTCCACCGCCAGCAAAATCTCCAGGTGGAGTCCCTACTGAAATCGCTGGGCTCTATTGAACTCGGTGTTTGCAAAAACAAAAGTATGAAACTTTATTGATACAAACTTTGTAAAAAATTACAAGAATTCTGGGAAAGGTACAACTATAGGAATCCATTCTAGAAGCGATTGCTTTATCCCTTGGACGATGTGAACTTGGAAGACTATAGCCTCTGAAGTTGACTTGAAGGCAAAAGCCTCGGAAGAATGCAGCAGCACTTGGGCAAGAACTCCTGAACTCTCTGAACTTTTATGTCCGATCTCTGATTTTTGATCTGTGATCCCCTTGAATGGAGACTTGAAACTCTATTTATAGAGTTCTGAAAATAACTAATTTTTAGTTATTCTGGATGGCGCAAGCTGGATTGCACAGGAACTGGATTGCGCAGCATCAGACTGTGCAGGCAGTTATTTGATCGTGGGCAAACTGTCTTGGACACATGGCATCTTTTGATTGAAATACGCATGATCGTGTGAAGACAGTTGCCATGTAACGAGCAATTGATGGCATGAATGCCACGTGTACTTTTGTCAGAATAAAGTGCGCCACATGAATGGCGCTGACTTCGGATTGCGCAGGCACTGGATTGCGCAGGCCCTGGATTGTGCAAGCAATGGATTGCACTGTATGTACAGCTGTCCTCGAGCGTTGTGTGGCACAATAAACGAACAGTCTCCTCGTTCTTCGTGCTGTCAGCTGTCAGAAAGATTTGATTTTGTCAGGTAATGATGACTGCCACGTCAGGCTGCGCAGTTGAAAGTATGTGCAGTCGAAATGTGCACAATCTGACTAATGCGCAATCTGATATCTGCGTAGTTCATTTGAAAGTTGTATTTCTTGATTTTCTGACTTTGTTGATAGATGCAAATTGATTTTTTAGGACCTACAAGACCCCCTTCAAAGTTATCAAAAGTTGAATTTATTCAAAGTTTCGAAATACTTTGAATTTTGAATTTTAAATCAAGTTGCGCATGAACTGTCTACGCAATCGGATGAGTCGATCCCTACTTTTTCGGCGCAATCTGAGGCGGCCGTTCTCTTTTTAAAAAACTATAAATAGCTCCCCATTCTCTCTCTGTCATTCTTTACTTGTTATTTCGAAACTTTTTGAGCTTTCCCCGATTCTCCTCATCGATCTTCATGGCCCCCAAGTGATCCTCCGCCGCTGCCAAGGGCAAGGCCCCCGTCGAGACTTCGGCTAGGGTTGCGCCCCATCCATCTCGACATGAGACTGCGCATCCCGCTTTGCTAGGTAGATGACTCAATCGAAATCTCTTTTTAGAGTTCTTCGACTTCACTGATCTTCAAGATTCATCTCTTTTTAGAGATGTGATCATACTGCGCCACCCTCTTTAGGGTTTTGGTTGCACAAACTAACTATTCTTCATTATTTTTATGAAGAATATCTTCTTGTACGATCGGTTGAATTGTGCTGGCAAAAGTCAGCACAATCGGTTGATTTACGCAAGCTTTTTCAGCGCAATCCGATGGTTGTGCAATCTGATGGTTGCGCAGTCTGATGATTATGCAGTCTGACGGTTGCGAAATCAGATGGTTGCGCAATCTGATGGTTGCGCAGTCTGATGGTTGCGCAATCTGATGACAGAATTTTCTGACTTTGATTTATACTAAATTCTGTTTTCTTCTGTTGGATGCAGTGAATACCAGAGAAGATCCCGAATATGAAACTTTTGTAGAAACTCTTTCAGAATTTGAGTTCAAAGAAGATTTGTCCCACGTACTTTTTCCGTAATATGCACTTCCGTCCTCTCGCCAGACTATTCTGATAGCACAAGATAATGACACATTGCTATGCCTGATGAATGGACAACCTTTACAGACTGTTGATGCTGTCACCCACAGAAAACCTATGTTCCTGTTTGGTGAAGCAATTGACAAAAGTTCTCAACCAAGACCACGTGTTGAGCAGAGAACTTTTCAGTTGAAGGAGAAGCTGATTTTACTACCCGATATTGCCAGGTGTCTTCCTTTGGCACGATATGCTCATGCTAGCTACCCCAGGAGAATGGATTGGGATATCACTCCTCTTCAGCAGGCTCGGACTGGAAAAATCTGCGTCAAGAAGGACCGGAATAACATAGACATGTTCTATAGTTCCTCAGAACGACACAGTACTGTACTTAGAGGATTGAAACCAGGGTGCATCCCTCCGGAGAATTCTTCTCTGTTAATGCCTGTGAGGACCCCAATCTTTGCGAATGAGTACGCAAAGGTTGAAGGCAGTTACCCGGATCAAGACATCCGGTTGACAGGTCTGGTAAACCCAGACATCAAAAGGTGGAGCAGTATAGCAAATTGGATACTAGTTCAATTTGAAGACAAACTCAGAGAGATTGAACTGTATAAAGCGGTAAATGCTACCGTATATGGCTTCTACCCAAACCCTCATCTGTTTTTAGTACTGGCAGAGAGGTACAATTACACGACAGGGACGTTTATGATGCCCTGCGGAGAGATGGGGTTGGCTCTCCACGAGATGAAGTATATCTCGTACTTACCAATGGCAGACTTTCCTTACGAGGAGTATGTCCCTACCAATGACGAGTTAGAGAGACTGCGTCGAGAGAATTCGAAGATGGTAGACGTCTTTGACGAGTTGTTATGTCATTACAACGTATGCTCTTTCTACTACAAGAGTGGTTCGTCTGGTACATGTTATTCTTCGAAATGGCTGACTTATCTTTTTCTCAACCATGTTATTGAGAAAAAAACAAAAGAACATGATTCCTGCAATCCAGACTTCTTCCAACCTCTCACCTATAGCGAAGTGATAAAGCTGATGGAGGATAATAAGAGACTGAATACTTTGGTAGAGGATGAACATCAATATCCGCCTCCTAAAGTTGGAGATTATGTTGAGAGCTATTTGAGAATGGGCTACAGATCCATGTCCAAAGAAGCCCAATTAGCAGGATTCCTGACATACTGGCTCCGCCGCTTCGTCATGCCTGGGGTAAGTACAGTAGACCGCTTCCACCGCAGTTTCCTTTTTGCTGTTGTCCGATTAGTTTTTGGCTACCGGATGGATCTACTATCAGCGATGACTTGCAGAATAAATGTTGGTCTTCGTTTGTATGTAGATTCCATGCTTAAGGGTAAGTGTGACAAAGGTAATTTCCCCAGACTAGAATTACCTTACACTTATTTATTCGGATGGCTACTCCTGCACCACCCATCTCTGATGAATCCTACCATGGGGGCAGTGGATGGCAGTTTTCTACGCCGGTTCTTACAGAGCCGATGGCTATACACTAGCCTGAGAGATTACAGACGCACTTTAAATTTAGGCAGAGCATGGAATTTTCTTTGTACTCCCCCTCCAACGGGTTATGAATTCATGGCATCCAACATGGTCGACCTTGGGAGGCAGCCTTTAGGTCGAATAACTTTTGAATGGTTGAAGGCAATCAGACCGTCACATCTCGTATATAGATTTGAGGAAGAATGCTTTCTGGAGCCATATTTGCCGAGTCGCTTCGCTCGACAATTTGGATATGACCAGTTCCACGTGGGAAATGCAATAACTTGCTTACGAGGAACATGATACTTGATCGACGGAGCCAGAGCGTGGGCTTATTACAACGCTCGAGACACACGAGCAATGTTCTCAATACCACAGAGGAATAATGCTGGTCCAAGAATGCTATTCACATATTCCCAGTTTTATACAGCTGCCAACACCTTTGCCGAAAACTTTAGCCTTGTGGATAGTTTTGCGACGGCAAACCGTCTGAGGAAGGGAGCAACTGTTGTATTGGCTCCTAACAATAATGAAGAACACGAACCAGTGGATGATCCACTGGAGGCTTCCAGGGAAGTCAATTTCCCTGAGGAAGTTAATCAGCCTATAAGAGTCTCTCTGAAGGTTGCTAAATCTCCGGCCAAGGAGAAGAAAAGAAGAAGAGAAGAGCCTTCTGCCCCCATTGTGAAGAAGAAACTAATTCTGGAACATTCTTCAGAGAAGGTTGCGACCAGATCTCAATCTTGGCAGCTGGCCGAGACAATTCAGCAGGAAGAAGCCGCTACACCAACTTCTGTTCAAAAACAGATTGAGACAATAAATGTAGAGAGTCCTGAAAGACCTCTACATAGAAAGAAAAGATTGGTCCGCAGAAGACAAGTTTCGTCTTCAATCGTGATAGATGCTGCAGCGGGAATCACCATGCCCTCTCCAACTCCTATTTCTGAGACTGGACATAAGACTCCTAGTCCGGAACAGAGGGAGGATATTGAGGAGAGAGAAGAGATTTACCGAAGAGATGAGGCCATAGAGCCTAGAGACAATATTACAGAAACAGAGCATGAACCCTTGCAATCTCCATTGACAACAGCAGCGGAAATTCATCTACCTGCCATACCGGGGGCAAACCGTGAGGAGGAAGATCGTTTGATGATCGAAGCTCTGAATGATTGTGACTTCGGTTACCAAGAAGAAACCGATCATACTGATATTGCTGCTTATGAGGAAGTCCCCGAGGACAGTGAAAATGGGGAGAGCACCCCATCAGAGGCTGCTGAGGAAACACAAAATCTGGAAGAGAATGTTGAAATCCAGACATCCCCTAGAGACACCCTGACTCCTGAAAAGGAGGCTGAGGTACCGAGATCTCCAGAAAAGATTGCTGATGAAGAGGTGGATTTGGGGAAAACTCCAGTTGCTGCTCCCGAAGGTATTGTAATAAAATTAGCGATCTTCTTTTAATAAATAACTCGATAGCTAACATCATTACTTTTATCCATACAGAACCCGGGTCCTCTTCTGCTCCTCAAACATGCATGGACATAGTACTGGTAACGACAATTGCCAGTAGTAGCCGCCATTTATCTTGTGGCTCTGAAACAGGGAGTAGCCAGGCCGTAGCGTCTGAAGCTACTTCTGCTCAGTTACAATCTGTTCCTGCAGATAATAGGCCTGTTGCTGGATCTACCCATGGTAAGGCTGTTTTCACTTTTTGATCCTCTTTATCAATAGTTAATGACAGGCAAAGTGACAGTATTTGATTTTGTAGAGGAACAACCAGGAGGAGCCACCAGCTCCACTTTAGTTTCCTTATTCAAGGAGCCTGCTGCTCAGACACAAGAGATTGAGCGTCCTGCAGTTTCGTCATCAACAGGAGTAGCTGCGACTTCGGGTGCTCTGGCGACTAATCAGCTTGTCATCCAATCATTCACCAGATGCTTCTTCGAGTCTTTAGGACCACTGATTAACAGAATGATGGACAAAGAAGATGCTGACTTTTCATGGTTAGAGGTCCGACCTCTTTCTTGGTGAATGCCATTCGGGAACAAGGTGATGAGGCTCAGGCCACTTTCCTTGAACATATATTAAGTGAGCTGGAAATCTCTATGAAGAATTATAAAGATCTCAACAAAGGGGAAGTAGAACCTTTGGTGCAGGCCGAGTTCGAACAAATGGCTCAAGCAGCGGCAATTGAAAGAGTAAACCTCCAAAAATTTTTGGATGCTTATACTACAAAAGCTGCTGAATATAATTCCAAGTTAGAATCGGTAATCTCAACTGCTGAGAGGAGAGAAAAAAGAATTGCCGATCTGAGAATGGAGATTGTTCGTCTCGAAAGGGAACTAGAAAATGAAGTTATAGAGCACCAGACAGCAGTCCAACAAATTGATGCTCTTACTCAGAAAAGAAACGAGTATGTAGCAGCACATAATACGGAAATCACTCGCCGAATGGTCTCCATGCCCGTTTTTAATGAAGAATCGGGAATGGAAGAGGCCAGGAGGAAAGTGATGGCATCACGTGAAGGGCGGTTGCAGACTCTAAAACAACAGACCAACAATCTAATAAAGCCTCCGTCTTAGTAGAAAGACCATTTTGTATCTTTTTGTCTTTCTTCATACTATGCATGTAATGTCTCAAATTTTGATCAATAAAAGACATTTTTGTTGTGGCTCTATTATTTCTTACGTATCTTATTCAGATACAAATAATAGCGATAGAAAATATATTCAGAGGTACAGGACATGATATATTTCTTGATGATTTTGTAGAAAATAATTATATTCATTATATCTGCTCAGAGGTAATATGGATGTGGCAGAATATAATTTGTCGAATATGATTATTTCGATAGATAACTTAATCAAGGATGATCAGTTACTGATGTGGATGAATGAACGAAAATGAATCGTCATAATGAACGGATAAACCGTCGGATGATGGTGAACGGATGAACCGTCAAGTGATAATAAATAAACGGGCAAACCGTCAGATGGATGTGAATGAACGAGCTAACCGTCTGATGAATGTGAACGGATGAACCGTCTAATAATAATGAAAACCGTCAGGTGATGATGAATGAACAGACGAACCGTCAGATGAATGTGACGTTTCATTATTTTAAGAATCTCTGTCTATAAATAGAACAGAAATCTGAAAGGAATGATCATTTCCACTTTTCAACATAAAAATGTCGTCCGGAGATGCATCCAAGAAGGCTGAAATCACCCTAAAGGTTGAAGCGGACATTGAAGAAGGTCTTGCCAAGCCAGTTCAACCAAAGCAGACGGAAGCAGGTGAAGGTTCGTCTACACCCAAACCGCCGCGGGATATCCTGGATTTCTTACTTGAACCAGGAAAGACTGAAGAAGAAGAGGCCATGAGAATGACTGCCTGCAAGTTCCTGGTAGGTTCGAACAAAGATGTCCTCGACTCTTTTGCTGATTATGTCTTTGATAAGGACGGCAGTGGTCCGCGTCCTAATGTTGAGAAGGACGCTAGCGACCTTCCTTAATATCATGTAACATCATTTATGATGAAATAAAAAACAAACTTTATTTATGAATTGTCTGATCATATTTACATAAATTTCTGTTACATTTATACATAGTATTTCTTGAGAAATTTGCCATTGATAGGCATCATTGCAACTTGATCATCTAACTCTGAAAGTTGATAAGCTCCGTTTGAAAAGACTTTGCTGACAACATAAGGTCCTTTCCACTTCGCATCGAACTTGCCTTTACTCGAGTGAGTCATTGTCATAGGATGTCTTACTGTTAGAACAAGTTCTTCTTGCTGAAAGGCTCTGACTTTGACTTTGCGGTTGAAAGTCTTCGAGATGCGGGCTTGATATAGCTCAATATATTGCTGAGCCATTAATCGTTTCTCATCGAGTGCCTCCAATTCTTGAAGTCGAAGAAGGTCATTGTTCTCTGTCGTGAGTTCGTTAGCAATGGCAATCCTCAGAGAAGGAATTTGAAGTTCTAGAGGAAGAACTGCCTCACAGCCATACACCAAAGAGAAAGGTGTAAAGCCTGTAGGATTACGGACCGTAGTACGGTAGGCCCATAGACATTCTCCAAGCTTTTCACTCCAATTTCGTTTGTTAGTAGATACAAACTTCTTGAGGAGCTTGATGATGGTTTTGTTGAAAGCTTCAGCTAAACCGTTAGCAGCAGGATTGTATGCTGTCGAAGCGACGTTGTCAATCCTATGATCATTGCAGAATCTTGTAAACTTCTGGCTGATGAATTGTGGTCCGTTGTCATGAATGATTCGTCGAGGTACACCAAATTGATAAATAACATGGTGTTTGACGAAGTTAATGACACGGCAGGTTTTGACTTCAGCCAAAGGTATAGCTTCAGCCCATTTGGAGAAGTAATTGGTTATTGCTAGTATGAACCGATGTCCTCTAGAAGAAGGAGGATTGATAGGACCAATGATGTCCATGCCCCAAGCTTCGAAAGGCCAGGAAGCAGCCATCGGATGAAGGAACTCCGATGGTTGATGAATAAAATCTGCGTGGATTTGACAAGCTCGACATTTACTTGCATAATCAATGGCGTCAGAAACCATAGAGGGCCAATAATAACCCATACGTCGGATACAATCCTATAGCTTAGGACCGGGTTGATGGGCTCCGCAAACACCATCGTGAGCCTCACGCAGTATTTGTTTTGCTTCATCGCCAGCTAAACAATGCAAAAGTAAGCCATCATAAGTCCGTCGATAGAGAGTCTTAGTGGTTTGATTGTAGTAGAATCGTAGAGATCGCCGACGAATACTCGTAGCCTGCTTGGGATCTTCAGGGAGTATGTCATGGACCACAAAGTCGATGAAGGGAGCTCTCCAATCTTTATTGATAATATTGACTTCAGTAAGATTACTGAACTCAATATTACGATTGTTTTCGATACAGAATAATTCTCGATTAGAGATGACTACCACCTGCTGTCTTCTGATAGGGATGGCTAAGACTGCTGCAAGATTGGCCAAAGCATCTGCCTCAGTATTGCAGGCTCGACGTACATATTCAATGAAGAAGGCTTTGAATGATGTAGTCATGTTAATTGCCACTTCAAAGTAAGGCATTAGATCTTGATGGCGAACTTGATAAGTTCCTCTAACTTGATTAACAACCAACTTAGAGTCACCGTAGACTTCAAGATACTCGATGTTAAGTTGTTTGGCTAGTTGAAGGCCAATAAGTAGAGCATTGTATTCAGCCACATTGTTAGAGCAAGGCTCATCTAAGGAGTATGCTCTTTGAATAACTAACCCATCGGGAGAAACAAGGACAACGCCAACTCCTGTGACGATGGCACCATTGGGTCCGATTCTGGATGCTCCGTCAAAGAATAGACGCCAAGTAGGAAATTCTTTGGAGACTGCATTAGATTCCAATGTCTCGTCTGGAATTTCATCGTAGAGTTTAGACGTCTCTGGCACAGGATGAGCTGCTAAGAAATCCGCCAGGGTTTGACCTTTGACAGACTTTTGCGGAACATATACCATGTCATATTGGGCTAGCAGAATGGCTCATGTAGCCAGCCGAGAGTTGAGTGTGCTGGGCTTCTTCATGAGTACCTGAAGAGGATTAACTCGTGATATGACATGAATGGTTTGGCCAATGATGTAATACCGAGTCTTTTGAACAGCAAACATAAGAGCTAGGCATTCTTTTTCAACTAGACTATAACGGTGTTCAGCACCAATCATAGTACGACTGAGATAATAAATAGCTTGTTCATGGCCTTCTTTGTTCTTTTAGGCAAGTAAAGCACCCAATGAATGGTCCATAGCACGGACAAACATTAAAAATGGTATGCCAGAGATCGGTGGCACCAAGACTGGTGGATTCATAAGATACTGCTTGATGTCGTCAAATGCTCGTTGACATTCTTCAGTCCAAACGAAAGATACACCCTTCTTCATGAGTTGAGTGAATGGTCTGCAGCGTCCAGACAAATTCGAAATGAATCTCTTGATGTACGCAAGTCGACCTTGGAATTCTCGTAGCTCTTTTAGGTTGCGTGGAGGACGCATCTCTTGAATGGCTTTGATCTTCTCGGGATCTACGTGTATACCCTTAGAGGTAATGACGAAGCCGAGAAATTTGCCACTAGAGACACCCAAGAATGACTTAGTGGGATTCATTTTGAGTTGATGTTGGCGCATGAGATTGAAGATAGTTCTCAAGTCTTGAATGTGATCTTCCTTTAGACGACTTTTGACAGCAATATCGTCAACATAGCATTCGACATTCTTACGCAAATGGTCTCGAAAGATGGTAGTCATGGCTCGTTGGTATGTTGCACCAGCGTTCTTGAGACCAAACGGCATTACAGTATAGCAATAGACTCCGCGAGGAGTACGAAAAGAAGTATGCTTTTCATCTTCAAGATGCATCCGAATTTGATTATATCCGGAGAATCCGTCCATGAAAGATATTATTTTGAACCCACAGGTATTGTCGATCATAACGTCTATGATAGGGAAAGGAAATTCATCTTTTGGACATGCTTCATTAAGATCCCGAAAGTCGATGCAGACTCGAACTTTGCCGGTTTTCTTTAGAACTGGGACAACATTAGCTATCCAATCAGGATGCTGTTCTTCTCGGATAAAGCCACAACTAATGAGCTTTTTGACTTCATCGTCAATTGTGTCCATCATTTCTGGTTTGAAACGACGTTGTTGTTGTTTGACCGGTTTTGCATTCGGCAGAATGTTCAGCTTGTGAGTAGCAACTTTGGGATCTAGTCCTGGCATGTCTTCATAACTCCAGGCAAAGACATCAATGTATTCTTTAATCAGAAGAATTAGTTCTTGCTTGTCTGCCTCTGGAAGGTTCTTGCTGATAAAAATTGGACGAGGTCACCCGCTTTCTCCTACATCAATTTGAACTAATTGATCTTCGGTAGAAGATTCTCTTTGTTCGAATCGAAATTCCCATTGGGTATCCATTCGTTGAGCCCAAGGATCTGCTTCAGGATTTTCTTCAATATCCTCATCATAGCCTTCTTTAAATTCGACGGAGACCATGTTAGAAGATACAGTCAGCCGATGAACTTGACCGATGCTGGTGTCAGAGTCCCACGATCTGGAATCAGAAGAGTTAGAACGCTCCTCGCTATCAGATTCAGAGCCTGCTGCGGATAACAACGGAGGAGAAGTATATCCGAGACCTCTTTTGGTCCTGCTGTAGTACATCTCTGACTTTCCTTATGGAACAGCTGTACGGAGAGGAGTCTTTCTACCCTTACCGTAGTTGAGGCCGCTCTTGAAGTCATAACCCATCTTTCGGACGATGTCTTTTGATTGTTGACTGTAATGACGGAACTGAAGATGACCCGCGTCGTTAACTTTGCTATCATCCGTATAACTGAATTATTGTTCTGGTCCTTTACTAAAAAGTATTGGATTTTTGCCTTTCTTACGAGCGGGAACAATACGATATGAATCCTTTGGGTGTTCAACTGAAACTTCAGTTTGAAGAGATTGTACAACTCCCATTGTAAATGACTGATAGTTATCTAACATATCCAAGTAGCATTTAGCATGATAAATGACATCAGTATAATGAAAGTAGATACTTTTTCATTGATTTGTACATTGGTATTTACAGCAGGACTTTTAGCCTTAGCAG
This sequence comes from Iris pallida, assembly GCA_029216955.1. Classification (NCBI taxonomy): domain Eukaryota; kingdom Viridiplantae; phylum Streptophyta; class Magnoliopsida; order Asparagales; family Iridaceae; genus Iris; species Iris pallida. Next base: position 10,187,510 of record JANAVB010044619.1, read on the forward strand.
GCTTAGTCAGATTGATTACAAGAGGGAGAGAAGAATAACGTGGAGGAGGATTAGCTTTGTTACGACGGAGGTCGATAACAAGTGGCTCAGAGGAGGTAAGCTCCCTTTTGTCCTTGTTATGAGATAGATCTATAACAAGGGGCTCAACATAAGTAAGCTGCTTTTTATCCTTGTTACGACGTAAGTCAATAACAAGTGGCTCAGAAGAGATGAGCTCCCTTTTGTCCTGATCATTATCAGTAGATTGTTTCTGGACTGGCGAGTGAATAGCCAGTGGCTTGGAGGATTGAGGACGAGAAACACGCCCTTTGACAGGAATGATGAGGGTATCTTTAGGCACTGTTTCTTGTTCTTCTTCAGTGTCCAGAGATAGGACAACCTTCATGAATTCGTCCTTGTACATACATGCATCATTGCAGTATGCTTCAATGCCCTTGAAAGGATAGAGATCAGCAAATTCCTTTTGTACCTCTCTATTATCATCAACATATTTAAAACATTAATGGAGAGTCAAAGGGACAATGTTATGCTCGTGCAGAAATGGTCTTCCCAGCAAAGCATTGCAGGAGCAACCGTGATTGTCAATGATGTAGAAGGTAACCTTCGTGCAAAGATTGCCTATTTGGAGTTTTAGACGAATCTTGCCCAGAGGTTCACTCCTTCCCTGATTGAACCCAAGGATGGTGGTGATTGTACTGGAAAGGCTATGCACTGGAATCTTCAGCGCATCCAACATTGTCTTTGGCATAATGCTGAGAGCAGACCCTGGATCTATCAGGATACGATCGACTTTCATTGAGTCGATATATCCTGTACAGTAGAGTGGACGGTCGTGCCTGTTATCTTCCATCAACATGTCATCTTGTGTAAAAGTTATATTTGGAATTAACTCCAACACACTATGACAATGAAGGCAAGTGACTGGTTCTGTTTTTGGCTTTTTAAGCAGGGCTAGACAAGTTTCTGCCTGCATGAGAGCCTCACTCAGAGTTTCCCGAGTCTCTTTGGATAGGCGCAAGAGCTCGAAGATTGATAGTCGGGCCGGTGTATTGGCCAACTGAGCCAGTATGTTAAAGTTGTAAGGCTTCTCAAGTCCGGAAGGAGATGTCTTCTTCAAAGGTTTGTCGAAGCGGACTTGCTGTTTGCCTTTGTCAGTGACCGTTGGTTTGAGAGGAATGGGTATCACCACCGGTGAGGAAGCAATAGGAACATCCTCAGTAGAAGCAGGCTGCACTGAAGTAGGCTCAGAAGAAGAAGTAGGATTCTCTTGAATTTCGGGGTAATCCTTCAGATAGGCTTTCCCTGATCTGGTGCCTAGCAAAATTTCTTCATCAACTATGGGGTCAAAAGACACCATATTGCAAATTTTTGTCTTGCCCTTGGAGCGATCTTTCTTCTTGGAGGAAGAAGGAACTTCAAACTCTGAAGCAAGATCCGGATGAATCCACATAATCTCGCCATTGTCAAAAGACAAGGGGACAAGACCTTCACTTTGTGGAGGAGGGAGATTCTCAATCTCAAGAGTAGCCTTGGGGATAGGAATGACACCATGTTGCACCATCTGTGGTGGGAAATCACCAAACTGAACTGTTACCATATTTACAGTAACAGTCTTCTCGTCTTGTTACAGAGTGACGACGCCAGCGTTGACCAGCTCCTGGATTTTGCCTTTGAGAACATAACATGCTCGAGTGGGATGTCCGATGAACCTGTGATAGACACAGTACTTGGGATGATCAGTCTTACCGACTTCATCGGGCTTCTTAGGATCTGGAAGTTGAATTTTATTGCTTTTGAGTAAGCAATCAAAGATACTAGCAGTGTCATTCTCGTCAAAGGAATACTCCACTTTGGGACGAGGTTCTCTTGATGGAGGTGCTGAAGAAGTAGAAGTGGGCGTAGGAGGAGCTACGTTAACCGCCAGAGATTCTTTGTTCTTGTTCAAATTGATGTTCAAAGTTTCTTTTGGTTTTCGGTTATTCTGGCGATTGCCACCACCTGATGTTTGATGTTCATCTCGGTCGGGGTTAGACATTTGTACCCCCAGCTGCTCGAATTTGTCGACGCTAACTTCAGCGGCTTTAGCGTTGACAATAAAAGATGGCCAATCTTGGAATTGAGTAGACCCTGTCCACATGCTAATGATGGGCAACAGATTTGCCTTGCAAGTGTCTATGGTGACAGCAGCCGGAGTTCCTGGAGGCATTTTTAAAGCTTCCCGACGGAATCTTTAAATAAAACTTTCAGCAGTTTTATTGTGCTTTTGTTTGATTTTATTGAGGGCTGACATAGTCATATCATTGATTCCCTCATAAAATCATTCCAAAAAGATTTGCTTTATGCCAGAAAAGGAGGTAATACAACCATCAGGCAAGCTTCTATACCAATCGTATGCTACGCCAACTAAACAGCCGACGAATACTCTGGTAAGAAGAGCATTATTTGGTTGAAGTTGTACAGTCATAACCTCAAAGTGGTTGATAAACTGACTGGGAGATGTGCCGCCATTAAACAGCGAGATAGTTGGGATCTTGTACTTTGGAGGAAACGGAACTTCCTTCCATTCAACTGGGTAAGGTTGCTTGATCCCCAGTCTTTGCAAGTTGTCCTTCTCCTTGAAAGCTTCGAACTGAGTTCGCAGGAGCTTCACAGCTTCATTGGCATCTTCCACTGATATAGAAGGAGCAGGCTGAACCACAGTGTTAGGAGGAGGAACAGCATGATAAGCACTACCCCCAGCACCTGATTGACTGGGTGTAGGTTGGATCTGTACAGGAGGTACTTGAGTGGATGCTACCTCCAGTCCAGCATTGACAGGAACCGACGATGCTATGATTTCAGGATTTGTAGGTGGTACGATAGGTGGTGTCGTATGCTGGGCCACAATGATGGAATGCATACTTGTAACCATTTTGGCCATAGTTTTTAGCTTGTCTTCTAGTGCAGCTATTCTTTGTTCTTGACTAGCTGAACTGGAAGCATCAGGGTCTTCATTGACAACGTAAGCTGTCACTTCTCTGGGTACAATGGAAGACACTGTCTGTTCTGAGCTTTCGTTGTATGCATCATAATCGGAGAAGGAATCATCTCCTGAGTGAGAAGGAAGGAAACGACCAGAAGGATTTTGGAGATTCCTTTGATCGATTGTGTCTCGGCTTCGGGAACGTTTATGTCGGAATACTCCTTCAGAAGATTCTTGGAGTAAATCCAAATACCGTTGGCTTGGCCTGCGAGGCTTTCCGTGCTTAGAGCACTTCCTACCCCCAGTGTCTCTAGAAGTCATGTTGACAGAAGCGTACAGAACTTCGTCCTCATCTTTCGACATAGGTTCAGAGTTAGCAAAATTCAGACGATCGAAGACAGATCGTCTTGTTGTTTGACAACAACACTTGATAACAACTTTGTGGTTACAGTGATGTCCAAGTGGTTGTACTAGGGATGTTGGGATATTGTCCCGTTTTTGTTTAAGGTGTTCTCGGAGATCAGGAACAGCAACGGGATGAGCAAAAGTGCGAGGGATATGTTCTTTGATAACATTCGGAACATGGTTCCAATTCTTCAAATGTTTTGTCCCTTGAGTGTACAGGGATGTGCTCACTTCATTGGCATAAGTGTCCGGATTCTTGATCCTGGAAGTTTGCTTCTGATGATGTTTGGTCTTCGACATCGGCTGTTTGTGTTTTACCGAAGTTGGTCGATTGAGATATGTTCTTAAATCAGCAAACTCACCCCCAGGGGTTTCCGTTTGAGACACCAGCAGTTTTCTCTATTTGGAACGGGAAATCTTGAGGGTTGGAAGATCTTGGAACTCTGCTACCGGAGTAGGCAGAATACCTCTCTGATCAGTACAAGTTCTTTTAACATGGAGAGAAGAATCCTTGTTTGAAAGAGTTTTTGTACTGACTGATGCTGGAGCACATTCAGTATGATCTTCTACGGTAAAGACCGGGGAAGATTGAGAAAAGACCAAAGGGCCTTTTCCTTTGTTCTGGAAAGAAGGGTTAGCTAAAGAGCGTTTCCCTTTGTTGTTTTCCAAGTCATGGGACGAGGAAGTTTGAGAAAAGACCAAAGGGCCTTTTCCTCTGTTCTGAGGATGAGGAGGAATAGCCAAAAGACTACCCCTAGTGGATTGTGCAGGAGCAGCAGGGTGTTGGAGAGGAGCAGCACTCTTCTTTTTGTTGTGAGAAGAAGAGAGATTAGCCAAAGGGCTATCTTTCTTGGATTGCGCAGGCATGGTTTGCGCATGAGTGGATGGCGCACTGGCAGGTTGCGCAGGAGAGTCCTTGACAGAGAACTTTTTGGTTCTGGCCACAGATACTGTGGTTTGCGCATCAGGAGTTCTGGCCACAGAGTGTTTAGGATACACTCTAGTTGCTAGAGCATCAGTTTGGGCAGAAAGATGGACAGCCAATTGCGCCAGAGGCAGTGGAGTCTTATGTTTTGATAAGGCAGCATAAGAAGTCTTCTGTGCACTGACAGCAACAGCTTGCGCATGAGTAGTTGAGACAGATTGTGCAACAGTCTTAGTGGCAGCAACTGTAGACTGTGCAGCAGATTGCACAGCAGGCTTCTTGGCAGACTGCGCAGCAGTCTTGTTGACAGAGTTGATAGACTGCGCAGCAGTCTTGGAGACCCACACTGGGCACACTTTGCTCATGGCAGAAGTGGTTACAGTGCGAGGAGTGGTCTTAGAGTTGATCATGGCTTCATAGGCTGTCTGGTTGACCTTCACAACCAGAGTCTTCTGCGTCTTCTCGATAGACGCTACGTCACATTGAGTTGTCACTTCCTCGTCGGAGGAGAAAGTCGTCCCCAGCAGAGTCGCCATTTTGTTTGCAAAAACAAAAGTATGAAACTTTATTGATACAAACTTTGTAAAAGATTGCAAGAATTCTGGGAAAGGTACAACTGTAGGAATCCAATCTAGAAGACGATTGCTTTATCCCTTGGACGATGTGAACTTGGAAGACTATAGCCTCTGAAGTTGACTTGAAGGCAAAAGCCTCGGAAGAATGCAGCAGCACTTGGGCAAGAACTCTTGAACTCTCTGAACTTTTATGTCTGATCTCTGATTTTTGATCTGTGATCCCCTTGAATGGAGACTTGAAACTCTATTTATAGAGTTCTGGAAATAACTAATTTTTAGTTATTCTGGATGGCGCAAGCTGGATTGCGCAGGAACTGGATTACGCAGCATCAGACTGCGCAGACAGTTATCTGATCGTGGGCAAACTGTCTTGGACACATGGCATCTTTTGATTGAAATGCGCATGATTGTGTGAAGACGGTTGCCACGTAACGAGCAATTGATGGCATGAATGCCACATGTACTTTTGTCAAAATGAAGTGCGCCACATGAATGGCGCTGACTTCTGATTGTGCAGGCACTGGATTGCGCAGGCCCTGGATTACGCAAGCAATAGATTGCGCTGCATGTACAGCTGTCCTCGAGCGCTGTGCGGCACAATAAACGAACAGTCTCCTCGTTCTTCGTGCTGTCAGCTGTCTGAAAGATTTGATTTAGTCAGGTAATGATGACACTGCCACGTCAGCCTGCGCAGTTGAAAGTATGCGCAGTCGAAATGTGCGCAATCTGACTAATGCGTAATCTGATGTCTGCGCAGTTCATTTGAAAGTTGTATTTCTTGATTTTCTGACTCAGTCGCTACCAAGGTGGGAGAAAACCGACTAAGCCTGGAAAACTCGGCCGCATATCCATCGACCGTCCTGTCCATCTGCTTCAAATTGGTGAACCTCGTCTGTAGATTGTATCGAGCTACAGCATCGAAGTACTTGGTCTGAAATTTCTCACGGAATACTGTCAAGGCAATAGGCGCCACTAATCCAATGGCCTGTGCCGCCCACCAGCTGCGGGCTAGATCCAATAACTGTAGGTGCACTATGACAACCTTCTCATCCACTGGGGTCTTCGCTGCCTCTAATATCACCTCCGTATCCTGAAGCCATGCATCAGCAGAGATAGCATCTTCACTGCCATCGAAGAATGGAGGGTTCAGGCGCTTGAAGCTGTTCGCTACACTGTTCCCATGATGTCCACCTCTGCCTAGAGCATCTGCCACTGCCTGATGCAAGGCATCTCTTCGACGATCCTGCGATGGAAGCAACTCCTGATAAGTCCAACCAAGGCTCCATCATCCTACCTTGCAGGCTGGACAGGCTGCACCGGGGGTTCTAGATCTCCGGGAGGCATGACCCGGGAAGCTGCTCCTGAGTGCTGGTCCTGATCTTCTGGTTGCTGCTGGTCCACGGGAGGTGCTTTGCCTTGCTGATCGGTAAGACCAGGAATAATATTGCTGAAGAAGACGACATAAGGAACAATAAGGAAGGACCAAGACAGATCAACGATACATGCATGTGATCAGGTCGAGAATCTCAAGGATTAGAAGATACGGACAGAGATCAAGGGCGGGTGCTGATTGAGACATCTATTCGGTAAACCCTCACATATCTTGATTCACAAGACCTGCATGGGCCACCACTTAAACCATGTCACGCCCCAGAACCAGAATACTGGAGAGCGGGGGCGAACATAGCCAGCTACGTATATTGAAGTGCAACCCACCTCGCTATACAGTCACGGCTGTCTAGATACATGAGGGTTTAACTACAATCCATCAGTCTCCTATGGTCAATAACAAGCCTAAATGTCTCAATCTCAAGCAAGCAAGTAAAGTTACAAGATGTAAGATCACCAAATATACAATAGTAAGGCGTCCCAGACATTACATACTCAGCTGATCATGAAACTAGTCGTTACAAAATGCGAGGACTAGCAAGAGTTCAGTAATACATGATCAACCCTAGGATTTGTCAATCATGCTACATCCCGTAGGCAGACAATAAATAAGGTATGCAATACAAGCTAACAGGTGCTCGCCGGCTAAACGCCTCAAAACAATAATTTGATAATAGAGTGGGAGAGCCAAAAAAATAAACCCACTCGTTGCCCTGGCTACACCTGGTGGTCACCATTGGGCTGGAAAGTCGGTAGATCCTCTGGAGCTGCTCCAAAATCTGGTCATACAAAACCAGCTGGGTTAAATCCCAGAAAGAGCAAGTGCCACAAAGGAGGCTTCACTTAAGAATTAAAACCAGCATATCAGAACAAATATTAAAAGTAATTATGAAAGAGCCTGATAGTGATAAAAAAATAACAACAGTCATATTAGAGTACTAGGGAACCATTCAAGTAGCCAGGTCACAATCCTTAAACCAAACAAGGACCGGGATTGTAACCCTTCACCTGAATAGAACTCCGTCTCTAAATCTTGTTGGTATAGTAAAGCATAATGAGCATAACGTGGGTGCAATAAGACAATAAATAAAGAGGGGACAAAGAACAGCTCCGGAAGCCAGGTTACAACCCTTAAACCAAACAAGGACCGGGGTTGTAACCCTTCGTCTGAACATAACTTAGCCCCTGATCTTTATTGTTAAAAGTGATAATCATGCGATCATGCTTGCAATATTCGAGCACTGAATCTACACCATACAATCGCTCACGGCCAATCAGTGACTACGACTTTCTACATTAACTAACTAGGGTTATCACAAGCCTAGTTACTAGCAATGTGCAGTGAGATGTTCCTCCAGCCACAAGCCCTGCAGCTAATACAGGTTATCCAGGCGACTTGGATTCATTAAGCAATGCCTCATTCTTTTCCATGTATTAGTGAATTTAGATATGTGCCCTACTCGTCGGCAGGCTACAAGTCCAACAATGGTGGCCGGGATAACGGGATCGCCTGTAACTGGAGAAATCTCTCATGACTATTGAATTATTCTAGTTATTAGCCTTAGCCATTTACAGTAGGTACCCCTGACCGTGGTACTCAGGGATCCCTGTCCTAGATATGATGCAAAATATTACCGATTCATTTTATACAAACACAATCACCCACGGTGTCCAGGCCATTCAATCTTGTCATGACATGCTAGCCGTCGCAACAGCATTCGAGATATATATCATGTCAAATTCACTGTCAAGAGTGCGCCACGACGGGCCATTATCATGTCATGTTATTTGTCAAAAGTGTACCACAACAGGTCACCATCATTTCATAGAACATATTTAAAATTAACATTTAACCTGGTATAAGCATATATGTAATAGCTAAACATAAACAGGGTGCAAGAGCTGTGGGGGAATCATGCGGCTCAGGAGACAGGGGCACGCGACAAAAGTATTCAGGGCTCATGCGGCTCAGGGTGAAGGGCGCATGCGGCTCAGGGGAGACGGGGCATAACTTCCACATACGAACTCCAAATGTGGTGCTCCAAAGATATTCGGAGAGGCAAGACAAAGATCTAAAACTTTCATGTTTTAAGTTTTTCGAAATTCTGGCTAGAGAATAGCTAAACTTGGCAAAAACAGTCATTCTGTGTACTTTTTACGCCAAAAATTCAATTCTGTGTAAAATACGCAAAAGAGAAGGGTTCCAGCATAAAAATTCACATTCTGGATACTATCCTGCGTAAAATTTCACATTCAGGAAACAATCCTGCGTAAAATACGCATAAACAGGGTTTTCTGCATAAAATTTCACATTCAGGATACAATCCTGCGTAAAATACGCATAAACAGGGTTCCCTGCATAAAATTTTACATTCAGGATACAATCTTGCATAAAATACGCAAAAACAGGGTTCTCTGCGTAAAATTTTACATTCAGGATATAATCTTGCGTAAAATACGCATAAACAGGGTTCCCTACGTAAAATTTTACATTCAGGATACAATCCTGCATAAAATACGCATAAACAGGGTTCCCTGCGTAAAATTTCACATTCAGGATACAATCCTGCGTAAAATACGCATAAACAGGGTTCCCTGCATAAAATTTCACATTCAGGATACATGAAACATTCTGAAAACTTGTTTTGGCCATAAAAACTTCATTTTAACTCGAAATGAGGTAAATCAAAAACGAATTTTATACGAAATTCCGTGCCCTTGCTCATAGAACTATTAATTTTCGAAAATAACAAGTTTTAGTAGATCAAAACCAAGAAAACTCCATGAACTCATGTAACCCCAAAGTTATAATGTAGATCTAGAAGAATCTATCCATAAAAATCAAAAACTCCAAGTTCTAAAGAGACTTATAATCATGTAAAGAAGAGAATGGAACAATAAAACTTGAGATCCATCATGAAGCAAGTTGCACTTGGCTAGGGCTCTTGGGTGTAGGTGAAGAGGAGTAAATGAAGAAGAAGAAGAAAAAGAAGAAGAGTTATTGAAGTGATAATGAGGAAAGAAAAGAGAGTGGGATTAATAAATGGTGAGGGTGGGGTAGGTAGGGGTTGGTTCATAAATAAAACCAAACCAAGCCAAACCGAACCGAACCAAGCAATAGAAAATGCCAAATAGACCAAGCAAGGAGTCATGCAAGACGAGTCAAAATACGTACACGTATACCAAAATATGTAATACGAACCATGGTCATTACAATACTTGTCATTATTCAATATGACACATCAAGACAGAACTCAGTACAAGACGGACGTCGGCTCTATCCTGCAGCGTACTCAGTTTTTGAGTCTGTACTTTTACTTTTCTTGAGTCTAGATAAATATAAACTGAGTCGCACTGAGTAGTTTGGGCCTATACCTATCTCCAAACGACAAACCAAAAGCTCTACCAAACCAAACTGGCCCATATAGCCCATTTAAGCAATTCTGTCTCATGGAGACAGAGTTCGGGCCGAACTCTGCCTCCACACAGAGTTCGGGTCGAATTCTGTCCCCTAAATTACAGAACCCTAATTTTTAGGGTTTGTTGTATGCTAGTTGTCCAACGGCCAAAAATTTGAATTCTTGACACAAAATTCTGGCCGAATCCTGCTTACCCAGAACCCTATAAATAGGCCTTAAATTTTCTTATTTCAAATCATCCAATCTTCTCTTCTCTCTACAAAGCCTTATACAAGCCTTAACCTTCTCATCTACTAGCCACAAGCTCCATAAGCCTCTAAGTGCTCAGTGCTATTCAGTTAGGAGTTTGTGCAAGAGTAAAAAAAGTCGCTTGGAAAATTCCAAGCATCGCCACTGCGATCTCTGTAAGAAGTTGACGTGCTCTTCTGAAAAAAGGCACGGGGTGTAACTACTATTTCACAAATAGTGGATTTAATCCTTAGCTAGAGTTCTCAGGCCTGGACTAGTCCTCCACGAGAAAAACTAGGTTAAAATCAGCTGTGTTTGCGTATACTTTCTTGCTCTTTATAATTTCTGCATTGACTCTGATTATTTACTGTTAGTGAAAGAGTTTAATTTTTAATTGGCTATTATTGTCATAAACTCTATTCACCCCCTCTAGAGTTGCCTACTTATTCTTCACGTGGCACCTGAATCAAACAATACACGAGCATGTTTATTATTGAATTGCAGTATACCTGTTATGACTGTGTCAGATACGAATGCTTCGTCTCGAGTCATGGCATAGACGCGGCCCTGAGCATTGGGGCGACAGTCTAGGCCATTCTACTGTACGGTCGGTGGAGCCCGAGGTACTTGGCCTCAGTTCTGATGATATTATTGAGGGCGCTGGTTTGGGTTTTTTGGACAATTGTGTGCGATGTGGTCCATTCGGCCACACCCGAAGCAAGCTCTGTTCTTCAATCGGCACTCATTGGCCATGTGCCCCTCTTTGTGTCAAAAATTACAGACTATTCGATCATTCGTCTGGTTGTCGCCTGCGTTGTCGTGATTTTGACGCTTATGTGCGTTGTTGTCTCCTGCATTACTATGGCGTTTGTTATTAAAGTAAATAGCGCCAGTAGTAGCATGAGGATACTCGGACCCCAGACGGAGGGTATGGTTGAGTGCCTCACCCATGGTTTTGTACTCAGGCACCGAAATATGAGCACGAATAGAGGAACACAGGCCCACTTCGAATCGTCGAGCTCGACTTACAGTTGTAGGTAGATATGCTCCAGCAAATTTGGCCAGTTTGTTGAATTTGGTCATATATTGTCGTACTGTCATATTCCCTTGCCTCAACTGCATAAATTTATTTTCTTTTTCCTGTCGTATGGCTGCAGAAAGATATTCGGTCTCGAACACATTTCTGAATGTGGCCCATGAGATCGCCGTCGTCCCGTCTTCACGTCGAATTGCCCGCTTCTATACGGCCCACCAATCGTGCGCGTTCATTCGAAGTAGAAGTTGAGCACACGCGACTTTCTTCGAGTCTTCGACACCCAGAAGCTCAAACTTGTCTTCCAGCTCCTCCAACCAGTCGATCGCCACGGAGGGATCTTCTGTGCCGTTGAAGGAAGTGCGATAGCTTTTCGTAAATTTTGACACGTCAAAGTTACAACTTCTCGATGCCGCAGGTGAGAGCACGGGCGCCTTCGGTTCAGCTTTGTTGGATCGAACCGCAGGCTCATTCACGGCAGGCGTCATCGTTGAATTGTTGTTGGCCATGACCGATTGTACTATTTGTTGGAGTGTATTCAGCTGCTGCTGCTGCAGCTTAAAATAAGCCTCAAACTGATTCTCGAACAGGGTCTGAAGAGCCTCTTCCTGTTGGCAATGGAGCTCATTTTGACGTTGCTACATTTTGAGCATCTGCAGCATCCGTTGCATCGAGTCGCTGGAAGGTTTGACTACAGTAGGCGTCATTCCCGTTGGGTTAACGGAATGCTCGAGTCTGGAAGTACTCGAGCCGCTAGAAGCGCTCGTCTCGTCCTCTGCCCGAGCTTCCGTAACTGCAGGGAAAAGAAAGGCAACTCTCGTTAGTTTCAGAAAATATCTTGGGTTCAGCGTATGGAACAACTCATCTCATCGACATGAGGTCAACGGGTTGAGACTAGAAACTCGATACTGTAGTCCAATGACCATTTTGTAGAGTCTTGAAATATGCTATCTCTTTTCTAGAACCTTATCATTTCTCTTTTATGTGCAAAACTTAGCCTTTGTTTTGAACTTAGTCGATTTACTCACTTAGCCATATCGTTGCGATAAACGTTAATCGATTCATTTATTGTTTTGCATAGGCTAAGTAGAATTGCATAAGAAAGAATGTTTTCCATTTTCAATACTGACAGTTTGATAGCAAGTGTTTTATGAAGAATCGTGCCACAATTTTCTTTGATTCTATACTATTATGACAAGGATTCATTTACTTCACATATTGATTTTGAAGTAGAGGGACGAGCGAAGGAGGTCAGCCACTCGCCTTAGACTTGTTTCAAGCGAGTGACCGGTTGGCTGCGCTGACGTCGCCTACGCGAACACCTGCAATCGCATAAGCAACTGATAAGAACACTGTGTAATTCAAGGAATTTTGATATGAATGTGAAGCTCGAAAATGCAAGTCACAAAAATCTATCGACAACATTCACGAAAAATGCATTCATGAAAACCAAAGCCTAATCAAGTACGGCATGAAAATCAGAGCAACGGGAGGTCTCTTCCGACTCAGCCGTAGAGTCAATCCTCGAGGCACAACCCGCTGAATATGGGACTTGGTTCCGAAGAAGCCATTCTATAACGTAGAATTGATCTTAATTCAACCATTCTCGTTCGATCGATTCGACCGATTCCGACCTATCGGTCCCGACCGAATCGATAGTGACAGTGTTCCTTTCTCGCGTACCCCATTGACAAAAACGGTACATGATGTAGGGACGGGACACTACATAGGGTAACCTAGAATAGGTTTCAATTCAAGTGGTTGGGCTAGTTTCTAATCTGATTGGTTAACTAGGTTCTTTAAGTCCAAAAATGTGCCTTATGTGACTTTTGAGTTTAAGTAGCACAAGAGAACTCCATAATATAGCACACTAGTGGCATGCGTGTAGTGGGCTTCAAGTAGTTCACAACCGTATATTGGGCCGGAAGATTTGAGTCGAGGTTGGATCTCTAATGGAGTTTGGAAGGTACATCGGTATTATGGTAAGGGTCATAGCTAGCCTTTTTGACCTGAAAGTTGTGTCATGAAAATAGAGTACAAGGGGACGTGTTTTATTGGGACATGATATGTCTACTTGAAAGTGGTCTCCTCTAGGTCTTGTATATGAAATTTGCTGGAGGGTAACAACTCGTCTCATGCTTCGAATAACAATGTCATGGTCAAGGACACCAAGTGATCTAAAATAGAAAGTGGAAGTTCATGAGGTACTAATTTATCGTCCTAATAGAAACCATCATATCCTAATCAATCGGTAATACTAGTATCCTAAAATTTAGAAGCCTTACAATCTATACTCTATAGAACTAAGACAGGGGTTTAGGATTAATGAGGTTAGAAAATTTCAAAGTCATGATGTAGTACCTCGACTCTTGATTATAAAAGAATACTAGACGACATAACATGTAGTGAGATATGGTAGATATGCATCAAGTTTGGAGTTAGTTCTCCGATTTTGAATAGATGGAAACGATTGTGTATCTATAGCCTTCATGGACATAGGGGAATACTTCGTGTCTACGATCGTTTGTTTTTTCGAAAGAGGTGACAAAAAACAATGAGAGTTCGAGGGAGATGGAATCGAATTGTAAATATGGGTTTCAAAGACGAATTAATAGTTTAAAAGGGAGTTGTTAAGACTGTTGCGGATGAGATCCTAAAGGACAAGTTTAACAATATCTCAATTCGCATAGAGTAATCATATAAAGAGCGAACCAAGTGCACTAGGTTGATCAGACCATCATGTACTGGTTCTGATTAGACAATATTTTAGTGGACGCGCCCAATAACATATGTCTTGAAACAAGCTCGAATGAGTGTAAGCTTGCAAAATTAGGCTATAATAGCAGTGTTGGTCAAGATGGTAAAGTATGAGTACGCGAGATAATGATGAAAGAAAGTACAACTAATTCAAGTTTCTTAAGTTCTAAGTCTTGTCCGGTGTTCATGCCTATACAGTCGTCCTACGGTCTTCTGGTCTAAGTCTTTGGTCGATAAAATAAGGTATGGTCCTTTAAGGATTTATAATCTAGGCAATCCAAGTAGTATCCTCTACGATGGGTCATATGGACGAAGGGAATACTAGGTTGTGAGGCACTCTACCCAACTTATAAAAGTTCAACTAATAGTGTAATTGAAATTAATGAGGCCTACCAGTCATTCTCCTAACTCCTATCAAGCACGAAGGAAAAATAAGATTTACGGTAGAAGGGATCAAGAAAGATGCAATCAATGAGTTAAGTGAGAGTTCAAAAATAGAATCGAGGTAGGAGGTCAAGTGCGTGGATGAGATCCTAGACTCTAATCATATTCGCAGGCTTGCTTGGTACAGTAAAGTAACCAAACAATTTATCTTGACCTGTATGGGCCACCACAAAAATATGTAACATCCCAGTCCTAAAGTACGTAAGACTAGGAACGTAGTCATGCCAGCTGTATACATAAGAAGTATGCTCCAATATATGGAATCCTCGTATGTATACATAAGCTGTAAAATACAGTAAACAAGAGTAATCTAATCTCATCCAAAAAATAAAAGAATAAAATATATCATATAATCAACAATAAAATATTTTTGTACAATATGTTGGGCAGAGGCAAATCCACTACCAGCAAGTAAAGGAAGAATACAAGGAAAATAAAATAAGTTTGGCGAGCGAAGCAAAGACGATCCAAGTGTAATCATCCTCGAAGAGATAAAAATGATCACGGCCATGGCTCGAATACCTGTGAATGACAATAGCACACAACTGGAGAGATAACCAGGTCCTCAGAGGGACATAACAAGATATAAGAAAACACCATGCCATATAAACTGTGATATATCGAAAATAAAGGGATGCATACAATAGGCTGCCTAACCATACTATAGTGAATATGCAATAAAGAACAATCCTTCACATATGGGCACTCGGTCTGTATAGCAATGGCATCGTCCCTTCCTTTGGGAACCAGTCGTCTCCGTCCATAATGCTCAATGAACGTCAGACGGAATCAGTAAGAAAATATCCATAACGCTCCTTGAACGTCAGAGGAAATCGGTAATAGTAAGGTAAACCTACGTCTCCAGCAGAGCTTCAGGTACAATAGCAATGCATATGTGGATCATACATCAAGGAACTGTTCTTCCCACCCCATGCCTAGTGGAGTTACATCCATGACTCATATGAAACTCTAGTTACTGCCAAGTCCACTAGCAAGCAATTCTATTGGTAGTTACTCCTAACCGTCGCACGCCTCATACGTATCGGTGGTCGGCCGACTACTCGAGTATGTGTCCAATATGTGACTCACACTACGTGGTAAATTAGGTGTCAAGGCCGTATGAGATATACCAATACCTCATCATCAAATGGGTGGTCACTAGACTAAGTCAATACAATAGTATAAAACAAAAGCAAGAAAACGACCGATAGAGTCGCTTGCACCCAAGTGTGACTTGGACGCACAGTGATATAATACTAACAAAAATAAGTAATGTTGAATATAAATAACTGAAAATAAGAATAATTAAATCACAGAGTAAGGTGGCAAGGTATCTTGCCTGAGGGTGGTACGAGATGTAGTAAATCCAACAGTCAGAATCGTCATCAAGAAAGTCAAAATCCACAAAGAGCTCCAGATGCTGAAACAAACATCACTAATATGTTTGGTATAAAAGATATGTCTATGAAACGGCTGTCCAAAAGTCCAATTCTGGAATATGGGCAAAATCGTAATTTTGGGTCGATGTCCGCCGTTGGACCCGTTTTGTACCAAAATGTGTGCCAATGTCTATGGTCTCTAAAGTCGTCAAACTATATGTCTACGGATCCGGTTTGAGGAGACAAACCCAACAATATGTCCAATTTTGTATTCCAATGAGCCGTGCATAAAATTGCCCGTTGGGTCGGGTTGCGGGCCTGCCAAATTGGTGTTCCGATAAACTTTTTCAGAATCGGACCAAACTTGTCATATAAGACCAGAAAAATGATACGGTCTTGATGGCGCAAGTTTTGTGTTGATCTGACGAACATGCATGAAGTTATGAGCTAGTTTATAAAAGGGCCGATACGGCGTATCTCGACGGATACGTATTGATTTCGTCGCGTATGCACAACGAAATCAAGTTCCGTCTGTTCCCACACATCGGCAACATCCATACACGCCTTTTGATGCGTATGGTGTGCGACCACGTCGCCCGGTTTGTCGGGGCGCGTGGCATATCGAGAAGTTTTCTAAAAATTTTAACCGTTTGAAAATAGTTTTTCGTCAAATTTGGGAAACCGGTTTCTCGGCGCACAATCATCAAAATTGACTTATGTAAATTGGGTTTCGATGCCCTATGGGTTGTCTAGGTCTGTCTTTAATTAGTTTTTTAATCTCCTAATATTAGGTTCAAAAACTCCCTTCCAATGAGAGGTATTGGGATAGTGTCTGTGTCCATTTTTTGTCAGTATCGTCTCGACTTTGAGTCGATTTCTCGGACGGCTGGTTTTAATACATTCAAAACAATTTACTAGGGTTTGGTGAGGGTCAGGTAGGCTCTATGCCACAACTTGCGACATCGAAAATTATTGAATATGCGCAAAGAAAAGAGGCAGTGAAGGGAGGTACCTTGCTGTGCCCAAAACAGGGGGTACTCTATTTTTTCGGTCGGCCGACTGTGCTGACGGCTTTCCGACAATGTTTTGGCCGTGCAGGAGACCAAGAGTGAACACAGAGGTCCTGGGGTTGTTATGGAGTCGAGAGGTTTGGTTCACGAGAAAGATTTTGCTTGCAAAAGCAGTGTTTTCCAAAAGAGCATGCATATATCATATGGTGTTGTTTAAACTCGGATTTTATCAATCTTAATTTGATTTTGAATGGGATTTGATTCAATCTCGTGGAGAATGTGATAGAGATTTTATAAAAAAAGATTCGGGTCGAAACAATCAAAATTTAAGGGTTTTTGGTCGAGTCCATATTCGGATTTCTACCCGCGACTGTGTATACATACAGTCGAATTTTTGGTATGCATATCGCGAGATTTGAATATCTCGCGATGAATTGAAATTCAATTCTTTTTTCCTTTTATAGCTATATGTTTAAATGATTTAATATAAAAATCTTGAAAATTCAAAATAAAATTGTAAAAATTTCCTAAAATATACGATGTCATTCTACAACATTATAAGATTTTATTTGTGTCAAATTTCTTATTTACCAAGCCATGCACATCTAATTGCTACATATTCCTTTTACTAAATAAACTAATATTTGAAAATAAAATTTTGAGAAGCAATAATTTTAATAATAAAAATAATAATAGTAATATTTGTGGGATAACAATTAATCAGTAGGGTAACATTACTACAATTATTATTATTATTATTATTATTATTATTATTATTATTATTATTATTATTACCAAATATATTATTTTTCCCAAAAATAGTAGATAAATAAATATTAAAATGGAAGTATAGCCGTATTATGATTTAATAAGCTTGAACAACTAAATATTCAAGTAAAATATTTCTAGTGGCACTTACAACTAGTATGCTAGTCAAAGCACTTGACGGTACTAGCCGTGCCCCATTGTCTAGTCAGTGCACCTAACAAATTTTAACCATGACTAAGATGTTATTTATAGTTGAATAACAAAACGATTAAAAACAATTTATTTAAGAAAATTTAAAGTAACAATAAATAAATTTTTTTTGAAATTTTGGGAGTTTACAAGCCTAGGTTGTGATCCTTACTAAAGGTCCTGCAATGCATCAGTGCCAAAGCATGATTATACATTCCTCCTACATCGAATAGTCCCGGTGCCTCGGTGATCTTTTTCGATGAAAACAAACCCATGCACGGGCAATACACTCAAGTCCATTTGACTATGTAATACGCGTCTTACTAATAAAACTAAACATAGACTGAGTTTGAAACTCAGACTTCACATCATCTTGTATTTCTCACATCGTCTTGCATTTCTATTCTTTCTTTCAATAATTCAACTCTTTCTTTCAATGTTTCATCGCCTCGATTCAATGTTTGCTGGATCGAAGCCCCAATTCATTGTTCAAATGAACAACCTGAAGGTCCCAAACATTTCCAAGGCCGAATACTGCATTTGACAGTTCCGTAGCATTTGTGCCACAATGGCTTACTTCGCACATAAAATATATCTTTCAATGTTCTATGACTTAACATTCATTGTTACGCAATTCATGCATTTGATGCACGTCTCAACTTTTTTCTTTTTAATGTGTTGGACTTATGTTCTTTCCTCTGACTCGTGCACTGAGGCATGCCTCGATGGAGTATTCAATGTTCTATGGCTCGTGTACTAAGGCACTCGCCTCAATATAGTCTTTCAATGTTCTAGCCCTCTAACTTATACACGAAAGCACGAATGACTCGTGTCCTGAGCCACTCGCCAATACAATTATCCCATATTCTTACGGCTTGTGCACTGAAGCACTCATCGTTGTGGTATTTCGATCTTCATTTGTGACTTATGCACTTGATGCACATTTCTTCTCACTGGTTTATTTTAGCAATCGACACGCATTACGATTACTCTCATTCAAGCCACGTCCATGGACTCGATAACTTAGCATACAAAGGTACATTTTAATTGGGCATGACGGAGTAGGAAAGAAGGGTCAAAGTCCTCCCACCTTATGCCGATACGCCTGATCATTTTGTCGAGCTGAAGTAGCTTGATTATTTAACTTCATTGTATGGCCAATTCTTCTGACTTAGACATTCGAGCACTTCATGCTCCATTGAACTACCGGACTGATTCGGCCTACCGTGTTTATGCCTCAGTCCGTTGCGAGGCGATGCTTTGGTTTTGGCAGACTATATTGCAAACAAACAAGATCGAACTCTTATAATTCAGCATAAAAGCTTAGCACGCACATGAAACCAACTGAAATCAATACTTGTTCGAATCGAACTTAGTGTGCATCGATTCAATTTATAAGATCTTCGAATCGACTCAATGTTTTCTTTCGGCCCAACGCAACTCTTGCATCGATTCGACTCGATGCATTTTTTAGGTCAACTTACTTCTTCGAGTCAATGACTCATCGTAATGCACCATATGATATAGGGTATTACATCGTCACCGTCGAGGAGAGAGGGTGAGTGAATAGGGGTAGGGGTATTTCCGTTATTTGTTTTTGCTAACACTGTTAGGTTGTTAAGTTGTACAATTATAGTTGAGATGCAAGTTGTCTAGTTTTAAAGTTTAGGATATCAAGTTGGAAAAACTGGAATTGTTGAGGATATCAAGTTGAAATTTAGCCAATATTAGGCTGATGTTAAAGGCAGCACACAAAATTATTACGGTACCGCAGGTAATTTTTGGCACTCCTAAAAATAGATAAAGTATAATACTGATAACATTTTGTTAGTTCTTTTTTACACAAATGAGGCTGTTAAGCAGTGGGACTACTCTGATACATTAACACATGCTTCTAGCTGACTATTCAATTATAAAATGGTCCCTAATTACTTCTATATTTTGCCCGTATTTTTACTGGGTGGTATATTTTGTAACTGAACATGAAAATTTCCCCCTTTATAATAGTTGTTGCTCCTGTGCATATGAATCCAGAACAAAAAAAAATAGGCTGAAATAGCTCATAGAAAAGAAGAGAAAGGAAGATAGATCCCTCTCTAGTAGCTTGAGTTTTGCTAGCCAGAGTGTCCGTCAAGGAGGTGACAAGAAGATCATTCTAGAACTTTTTCAGATCACGATGGTTTCTGGGAGCAAATCGATGGACACGGTCGAATTTTGTTTGGGGCAACGGTGGTTCTAACCACCCTAATAAGATGTTCGACTAA
Source organism: Iris pallida (assembly GCA_029216955.1). NCBI lineage: Eukaryota > Viridiplantae > Streptophyta > Magnoliopsida > Asparagales > Iridaceae > Iris > Iris pallida. Next base: position 10,207,257 of record JANAVB010044619.1, read on the forward strand.
TTATATTAGTGAACTCAACAACAATGTTTTAATTCTTTTCTCTTCCAGTAGATTCTTTTCTAGCGAGTTAGTCGCTGCAAATTTTATAACAAGTTTATCTTGTTGTTAGAAATTCACTTTTCATAAACTTGTATGAAAATTTTTGAAAATTCAACAAGTTCTTCCCACGTAGGACTTATAATGGGAGGTGGCAACGGGAAGTCATGGTACATATCTACTATGCACACCACATGCATTTGTCCGATCGACATGCAGGAAGTGACACAAATGTCAGTGGGATGTTCTGGGTCCACATGTAAGTGGAAGGTGTAATAATAAGTTACTATGCAGATACAAAAAGTATGCCCTGGGAAATAATAGTTTTCTCTTTTTTCCTTTTTTTCTCCCGTATAGACTCAGAGTATGCTTCATCAGGCCTCTGATGTTGTGGGACCGTGGATGGGGCGGCCACACGTCCTTACAGTATTTTATCATTGCCATTGCAAAGTTTTTTTGAAAGTTGAACAAAAATTTCATTTATAAACCAACAGAACTAAGTTTAGACATATCTTTGCAGATATGTCCTGATACATAAAGGTGCCACTCTAAGTATTTGAGTTAACGGATAGGATCCAAAGGATAGAGCATCAGTTGCTAGTAGATGGGCAACCAAGTTCGCTTTTCTAGGAGTAAAAAAACACAACAAACAGCATATGATCCTTCAAGTGACCATCTTCATTGACATATCTTGTTCTCCATAAGATATCTACCTCCTTGTGATTGATTGCATATACTAAGGCTTCGATAATAAAATTCGAGTTTCTTTCCCTCGTGCAGAGTTCAACCCACTGATTTAGAGCTGCACCTTCAGCTTCTAATGGGCTTCCTCCCTACTGAAATGTTGAGATTGCAGCTCGAATGGGTCCCTGATTTATTATCATGAATTAAGGCATCAACACCCATTTTTCTTTCGTAGTCAGACCCTCAAAGTTAATATTACAGAATTTGATCGGTATTGGTATCCATTCTTCAATAGGTTGAACACATTGATTATATTCATTGACAGAAACAACTTGTTGGTAGAAACATGAAGTCTTGACATCACCTTGATTAAATTAACACAATATGAGAGAGTGGTTGAATAATGAGTTGTTTCTGGCCTTCCATATCGCTCAGATTAAGTAGAATATAGAAAAGATTAAATTGAGCTCACCATCAGAGAATAGGTCTTAAAATAAGCTTTGAATAGATGAATACAGATTGATTCTTTATTAAATTGTAGGCAGTTTTCTCCAACTATCTCCTATAACTGGACAATGTAACAGTAAATGATCTAAAGTTTTAGTATATGTTGGTGTTTTCACTTGGCTTTAGGAACTTTTAATCCCACATTGGAAAACCATCATGGTGTATATCACAATATAATAACTATACTTATGTTGGAGTATGCACATGGGGTGAGGTATCACGCCCCAGAACCAGAATACTGGAAAGTAGGGACGGACCAGGCCAGCTACGTATACCAAAGTACTCCAGTACTCTGAAATAATATATAAGCTGTATAGATGGGGGTTACTACTACAAGCCAACAGTCGATCCTAGGTCAAGCAATCCTAGGTATCTCAATCACAGGCAGTAAACAATGTACAAGAAGTAAGATCAACTGGAATATAAAATAGTAAAGCGTCCCAAACTATCATATATCAATGATCATGAAGCTAGTAATACAGAGTGAAGATTAGCAAGAGTAATAGTCATACATGATAAGCTCTAGCTATAGTCTAGAATAATACAAATCATGTTATGGCCCGTAGGCTAAATGTCAAGTCCAAAATACGAGCTAAACACGTGCTCGGAGGCTAAACGCCACAAAAGAATAATGTACATAACTAGTGGAAGAATGATATAGGAAACCCACTATGGTACTCTGGTGCTCTGGGTAATCACCAACGAGTGGAAGGTACAGAAGATCCTCCGAGCTCCTCTATCAGATCTGGCCAAACAAAACCAGTGGGGTCATACCCCCAATAGCAATTACCACAAAGGAAGCCAAACTATGAACTAAAACCAATAATAACTAACACAGCAACATTTAGAGACAGAAATAAGTAAAAGCAAATCGAGACTCGTGCGCTACCTATGCACTTACCTCGAGAATAGGAAAGATAATAAGTTAAGCAACATATAGCATAAAGTAAAGGACATATGACAGAATGTAAACTAGAATGTAAACTGTGTACGTGTAAGGAAAAGGAAGCATGTGAACATGAAAGATAAACTAGATATGTGAGCATGTTAGATAACTGGAACATGTGAGCATGTTAGGTAACTGGAGCATGTGAGCATGTTCGATAAAAATGAACAAAAAACGAACAAAAATCGACTCTTTTATGTTCTTTTCTCTCAGAATTCTTAGGAAATAAATGCAATAAAAATTGATAAAAATGAACAAAAATCAAATCATCGAAAATCATTCAAAAAAGCATCCATCAAAATCAAGCAGCAAAATATCTAGAGAAAACTCTTGGACTCATTTTAAGATAAACCAATCAATCAGTTGAAAAGGTTCTTATGTATTCGTTCGTGATCGATTCGATGTCGATGGTAAGTTTCCCCAATACTTGGTTCCAATCGAGTAAATCAAGCCACAAGCCTTACATAGTGAACCACCAAGAGCACGACACTACACTTTTGGCATGGATGGCACACACGGCGTTGTCAGCCTGTGACGTGTTGCTATGTCGACGTGCGGCATGCTGCCGTATCTGCGTGCAGCATGCTGCTGTGTTAGCGCATGGACTTGAATTTTGTGAGATATGGTTGGCCATGAGCACATTCACGCCTGTGCTTCCGCATGTGCACATGGGTGTTGGGGAGATCAATAAATAAAGTTTTACTCTTCTTGTCATGACCCGTACCCTCTTTTCGGACGCGAGCTCGTGAGCAAGCCAGCTACGTATCAAGCGGACTCCAGCCCGACTCGAGTACGTATAAGCTGTCAAGATTCATGGTATCATGGCTAATATGGTAATCTATAGTATATCTCAATCCACAAGAATATATAAGACAAGAATGAACAAATATGGGTCGTGGTCTGCAGCCCACTAGCATATATGTTCGATTAGACTCCAAGAATAATATGAGTCTATAAAGCTAAGCTGATAAGCAGGATATATCATAAAAGCACGAGAAAGATAATAAATCAATAATACTAACAAAATACCTTAATCATGCAGATGAAGTCAACTACCACATGCTCAGCTAACTAACTCCGTGCAATCAGCTACCTGAAGAGATCATCAGGGCCTCAGAGGACTAGCAAGATACATAAAACATGCCTACTAATATGACAGTAAATACCATGTATGGAGGATAAGAACATTGGAAGAAGAACATCTAAGGACGATGAGTCGTGTGAAAATGTAATACTAGACTTGGCTAACTATCAATTGAAACTCCTATAGCTTGTAGTACAATGCAAGATACTCCCAATCGATAGTATATTTCAATTGAAGTACAAAGCAAGATACTCTCAGTCGAGAATAGCCAATTCTAGTATCGATATTCTCTCCTAAAGGATACAAGATCAAGTAGACTACTATAAATCATTGTACAATGCAAGATACTCCCAATTTATAGTGTCATAAGTCAAGTCAACCAATCAATCAATATATGCTATAGGTCATAGTACAATGCAAGATACTCACAACCTATAGTATATCTCAACTGTAGTACAATGCAAGATACTCCCAGTCAAGAATGGTCAAGCCAAAAACAAGATATAGAAACTGACAACTCAATCACGAGACAAGGTAACACGAAAAAACCAATAATCAAGCAATGTCGAATATCCTATACGTGCACGTAATCTAGAACAAGTAAAACAATCAAGGATAAACCAATCACAATATGAAAATCATGTAACAATATGAAAAAGGAATACAATAGAGAAAGAGAAAAACAATATAAATACTGTATATGTTCGACAAGGTACACTTGTCTGTTGTCTGCTGCTACGGTGCTGTCTGACTAGTGTCTTCAACCGAAAGTGTAGAGGATCCAAGTTGCCCTATATAATATATTCTAATCAATATGCACACAAACTAATCTAAGCAATAACAAAGGGTAAGATCGTCGCACCACATCAACTAACACTGTGATGTTCGTGCCAACAATTCAACAGTTACATGGCATTGGATAACGTGCCAGTAAACACATACCATGCTACGATCTAACATGTCGTGAGGGTCTTGTACATCGTGGTATCATACGTACATATAGGCATTTATATGAATTAGATAACTGTAGTCCTATACGTACGTAGGTACGTCACATTGTCGTAAAGCTCTCAATGGCACTAACCTACACATCGGGTATGCATGTGACCTCTTAAACATGCATCTCGACGTCAAATAAAACTGAAACAATCATGAATTAAATTCTAAAATTATTATTAGTTAGTGAAGAATTACTAAAATAATTATCATTGCATGCACAAAGTTCCGTTGCACATCGACTAGGTGTTCTAGCAACTTGACAACTAGTTTGTGCATGCAAAGTTGCCAACTTGCATTAAAACTCATTTAATATATGAAAATATATTAATTAATATTCTGAAATTTATTATTTAATTTCTGAAATTTAGTTTTTAATAGTAAAAATAGCAACATGCATCAAACTAGGTTTAATATGGTTACCACGTTGTCATACCTCGAATTTGTGTCATCTAAGAGTAGTTTTGCATATAAAATTAGGATTTCTCATGCATGGAGATTTCATCATTGCCATCTAATATGTTTATGGGTTCATACAAGCTTTCTCCTATAGAAAAATTAAATACTAAATAGAAGTTAAGGAACTTACGTAATTGTGATTACGACAGAGGCTTTTCTTGCGATACGGACCTTTCGGAGCGCCAAACAGACTCCAAACTTCATAAAACTTGAGGGGGTGATTTAGGGCTTCACGTAGGGTGTAGAACTTTAGTTTGGATGGGTTTGGGGTGCTGTTTTCCAGCGTGTACAGCAGGTGCAACTAGCAGTACTATTTTGGTAAAAAAAAAAAGGGTTTCGACTACTAGTTTAGGGTTTGTCGACTTATGGGGGCTGTTTTGGTGTTTGGGAATGAGGGGGAAGGATGTGGAGAAGGAGAGAAAAAGGGGAAGATGTCATGGAAGAGAGGGGGAAGGCTGTAGAGGGGTTAGCCACAAGATGGGAGGAAGTTAGGGTTAGGGTTTTAAGAGGGGAGGCTTGAGCTTCATGTAAGGAGTTGGTTGTTGGGCCCATTGAAGAGATTTAATGGGCTTTAACCTATGGTTCAGATCTATGGGGTTTGGTTTATCCCTTAGTAAGGCTTTGGGTTCACTTGGGTCGAGTTGTTTGGTCTTGGTTGGATTTGAGTGCAAGTGCACAAGAAGGTTCACTATCGGAGTCTTAAATATGAAGTTTGTTGTCTATTGGTTTGTTGTGCATCTACAAGGCCTTGAGTGTGCAAAATATATATTATTGAGCAGGGGATTAGTGTGGGGTAGTGTACCAGTCTAATAGGAATTGGTTTGAGAGTCAAAGTAGGGTGTTTGGGCTCGGTTGGATTCAACAAGTCAAATAATGGTAGTTTTACGATAACGATAGTTCATGATGTTTGTTAATATTTATTTCATAGGTAAAGATGCAAGTATGTATGCATATAATCAAAAGATCCACAAAATTCACAAAATAGTTGTCATTGTTTTTAGATAAAAATGTCACTTGAATATCAAATAATATTGACACCTATATTATATATATGACAAATACTTACGGAATATATTTAATACATTATTAAATAAGTACCCCATACACACATAAGATATATATATATATTGACATAGATGTTTTTGGACACACCGCATGAGTATATTGGCTTGGGTTCGGTTCGGGTCCAATCGGGCTAGTTTGGGTTTAGGTCAGGTCCGAGCTAGTTCGGTCTAACCGGGTCTCCTAAAAGTCAATATGCTTAATAATAAAAATTTAAATTATTTATAGGGTCTTGTCACAACTTAGCTTGATTTTCCTAGTTTGGACACACTTATGATTTGGCCTTCCCTACCATGGCTAATACACTAGTCAAAAAACGCCACTGTACTATCCGTGCCATGGTTTATAGTCATCTTGTACTCCATAACTCAACTATAACTTAAAATATTCTACCACAATAATTAACTAAGTAATTATTTATAAAAATTCTAAAAATCACCATTTAATTCAAATAAATAAATAAAAATATTTTTTTAACAAAAAAATTCAGGAAGAGGGGTTACACCTCTCATTTGAGAAAGTTGAAAAAAACAGAGGAGAGAGAGAATGTGAGAGCCAGAAATCCTACTCCAGAAAGTCCATACGCCATCTACAACAGCAACAGAAGAGCCAATACGCATATGAGCATTTTGTTCTTTTTCGAGTTTCCAAGTTGTCCAAAGTGACAGAAGCGTTCCAGAAGTTCTTTTGTGAACTTGTTGTCTCCTAGCAACATATCGTCTATGGGGTGAATCTTACTTTGAGCAACGGTGACTTGTTCACCACAGCAAGGAGTTAATTTATGTTCTTCCCTTGTTGTATTTTTCTTCTATCTTATTATAGCATCTGCGAATGTAAAGCAAAGAACTCATTTGTTTATTTCTTCTTCATTCTCTCTTTTGATGTAACGTTATATCTATTTTGCAACTGCATTTGCAAGGAAGAATGGATTTTATTCTGTGTGTGCTTGCAACCCGAATTTCCCATATTTGGTAGGGATCTTGAAGTTCAGGGGACAAGTTTCTTGCATGGAAGCCCTGAACTTCTTCATAAGGATTAAACAAAGGGCATACTAAAAGGCCTTGCATGAAGCTCTGTTGTTCCTGGCCTAAATTCTCATCTCGGTATACCTTGGGACTAATAATATATACCTGACATAAATGGCAAATTGGATTAGCTTCATATATCTGTTTATGAAGGTTCTCGTCAATAGGTAATAAATTAGTGATCGCTCTCCAAGCAAATAAGATAATGCTGGGACATATATTGTATATATGCTATAAGCATGTCCATTCTTTAAATACTTCTTGAGAACTATCAAGAGAATAAGGAAACCTTCTTTCATAGATGAGTTTGTAGATGGATTTGGCGTTGAGAATACCATTAGAAGTAAGGGTCTAAAATAGTCTATCTAAGCTACAGGTTGATAGCAGCAACATTTGGAGGGTATTTGAAGCTTCTTCGTAGGGAAATAGTTCATGATGATATATGTATTCCATCTGTTAGTATTAGTGATGACCAAATCACTAACTCTCTTAACCTGCAGGTGGGCCGTCGAATTCCCAAACACTCTATAATTTGTCTAGATACCACCCAAGGTCAGTCCAAATATTAATGCATGTACCAACCCAAATAGACAAATAAACATTGTTAATAAGGAATTTTCTACAACGTAGAATACTCTTCCAAATGCTGGATGATGAAGGCTTAGCATTTAACTTGTCCAAAAATCTGAGTTATTAAAGTATTCGTCTCTCAGCAAAATAGCCATTCAGCCTTTGGTTGGGTTAAAAATCTCTACACTAATTTTTTTTAATAAGAGCAAGATTTGTTATATCTGGGTCCTTTGTCCCTAGACCCCTTGAGTTTTAGGTTTGAGAAAGACGTTCCAAGCTCTAAAATGTAGCTTTTTTTGGTCCAGATCCACCCCACCAAAAATGCTTCTGAGTTTGTGATAGAGATTTGGAAACTTGTTTTGGGATTAGGTAAGAAGCTAGATAATAATTAGGAATGAAAGATAAGGTCAATTTGATCTAAGTGGTTCTTACTACATGGTATAGGCATCTGCCTCTCCATCCCATAAGTTTAGATTTACTAGCTTCAATAAGAGATAGATGAAGAAGTTCTTGATTTGGGTGATAGTAGGTGGTGACCAAGGTATTTATCCGAAGATTCCATCAATTTAACATTGAGGATATTCAAAAAAATTGTCTCATGTATATGTCTAGGTTGTGAGAGAAGAATATGGAGGATTTCTCAAAACTAATTTGCTGGTCGGACCAAGATTCAAAGGGCTCAAGGATATACTATATTTGGATGATGTTTTGAATAGAACAAGAGCCAAATAAAAGGAGGTCATCAGCAAACATCAAATGAGAATAAGCTTTAGTAGATCTTTCCGTTAACTTGATACACGAGTATAAACAATTTCTCTCCATAATGGTGATGTGCTTGGAGTGTAACTCCCCACACATAATAAAAATATAGTAGGATATAGGGCAACCTTGTCAAATGCCTCAGCTAGGTTGAAATATCTGTAAGGGGGGCGGTTTACAGGGATGGCAAATCTGACTGAATTAATACATTGCATGATCAAGTCATGAGATTTCCCATTGAACCGAAAACCAAGAAGAGCTTGACTTATTACATTCCAACTAAATCTATCATAAGATTTAGCCATGTCTTTTCAGAGCAAATACATTATGATCTTAACCAAATTTAGCAATAGAGTCAAAGGTTTCTTGAGCGACGATGATTTTATCAGATATTTGATGACTAGAAACAAATACGTTTTGAAATAGAGAATTAATTTGTGAAGAATAAGACTATTCCTATTAGCAATTATCATAGCTATGATTTTATATCCCACGTTGCAGAGCAAAATAGGACAATAATCAGCAACAAAGATAGGATTGTGCTTCTTAATAATTAAAGCAACGTATGTTTTATTGAGCAGTGGTACTGGCATATATAGTAATAGTATTGAATCATACGGGTTACCTCCAGATTCAGAACATCCCAACTGGAATGATATAACATATAGTTGGGGCCATCATGTCATGGGGCTTTGTGTGGGTTTATTTTAATAGTTTGCTAGATCTAAGGAATTTTGCATATAGACTCATCCTCTTCATCATTGATATTGTGTAATTTTATCCAAGATAGATAAAGGAATTGGATATGTGATATTCGATTAGAAAAGAGACTCGAAATGATCTACTAGTGTGTTAGAGATGTCATCTTGATCAATTGCTAAGTCTATGTTCCCTTTCCTCAAACTGGAGATGGAGTTTTTTCTTTTACGATTGATAGCCATCATATGGACAAATTTTGTAGTCCTATCTTCTTCCTTAAAATAAGAGATTCTAGACTGTTGCTTCCAAAATAATTCTTCTTGAAGAAGCAACTTGTTGATAATGATATGAGTTTCCTTCTCCTGGAGAATTCGTTCATTAGTAATTGGTTGTGTTTGTAGACATATCAGATAACTAAGTTACCAGTCCTTCTTTTCCTCCTCCCCATGTCTCCAGTTAAGGCAATAAAAGTTGAGTTTAGAAGAAAAGCCTGATACTATAGATGTAGATAACCAGGCTTGAGATAAAATATGGTTGAAGTCCTTCTCATGAGCCAAGCAGCATCAAAAGATTCAAAATGTTAGGGGAAGAATCTCTTCTTTATGGCAATGTCGAGCTTTAGTAAAATTAGATCATGATCATGTTGATCCCGAAACAGATCTAATGGAAGTACGATCAGAAATTAGAGACCACTTGTAAATAAATTTGCTTTCTGTTCTAACTTTGTAGGATTTCGGAGACCTCTGGCAAACTAATTTGCTATCCTAATTTCCTTAAGCCACTCGGAGAAGAGGAAGAAAGGAAGAAAAATAACTATGCTGGAATGATCAAAATCACCATCACTCAAAGCAAGATTCACCCTACTGCGATTTGCTTCCAGGAACCAGCAAGTTCTGAGAGAACTTCTGGAATGCTCACCGTAACCTCCTGTACGAACTCGCCGAACTCCTCTGGATTAGGAAGGCATCGGCCACACAAGTCTCTTCATCTCTCAATTATGAAGTGAGTCCTCCAAGGAGGCACGAAGATAGTATTTTTACAGTTACATGCGACTTGCGTATAAGAAGAGCGCACAAGGGCGACAATAACACACAAAGCACCATTTGCCGATGCTGACGTGCCAAGTATAAAATATGCTAACAAAGTGCTACTTTTTGCCCTTGAGTCCGAGTCCGAGTCCGAGTTTGAGTCGCTAAGCCCCTTTGGGGCTTAGCTCCTAAGGAAATAATCCTATGAGCATGACAATAAGAATAAATGCTTCATTGAGGGGTTGATCCCTTTTCTACTAGAAAAAATACCCCATGGCGCCCATGTGCCCACCACACCTCATGTGCATATTTTAACACAAGTAAATCTATATATTAAGATACTCACTTTTTGGTGCAAGCAATGTGGGACTATCTTTCTAGTTCCAAAGACAAAAGACACCAAAAATCCCCCATATATCTTAATATATGGGTTGGGTGTACCCCACATTGATCGTCCATCATGCATTAGGATAGATATCGCTACGACCTGAATCTTTTTGCATGGGTTAAATAACAACATGATACAAGAATGGACTAAGTCTTGAATTCTGTACTATAACTGCAATTCTTTCCACACACGTAAAGATATCAACTATGCTTCTAACTTCAAATTAAAGGTCCTATGTTTGCTTGGTTTTGGTGCATGTATATTGTGAGTCTACAAACATTTCCTTAAGAGATGACCTATATCTCTTTCCATACACTCTAGGTGAGTTCTTTTAAAGAGTCTTGACATAAAGCCTTTCTCTTCCTTGTGGCACTACGTCACTATAACATAGCCCAAAGCCGAGACTATACCTCATGTGGTGTCATACCACTGTAGCATGAGGCTCAGCCTCTTTGTTGTATCAAACTACCCAACATTAAGCCTTTCGCTTTCTTACGGTATTACACCACTGTGACATGGCTCATGAAGCTGAGGCTTTACCCTTCCTAGGCACCTCATGTGGTGTCATACTACTTTAACATGAGGCCCAGCCTCTTTGCAGTGTTGCCTACCTCTCTTTATTCTACAATATTAGGCCTACTTGCCTATATGCAGTGCTACGACACTATGACTTGGCCCAAAGTCGAAGCTTTACCCTTACTAGGTACCTCATATGGTCTCTGTAGCATGGAGTACTATGCTCCTTTGTAGTGTTATGCTACTCGTACTTCTTGTAAAGTACGTCAGACACGCCAAATGCCCAAGAACTCATTAAGGCTTCCAAGCCATCCTCCCACAGGACTTTGTTCGATACAAAGAAACAAACAGTAGATAATGGTAATTTTGGGTCTATAACCCCTTAATGTCCCAAAGGACTACCCACTATTCTTGATATTCTTTTAGGCAATGGTCCTTTCTTAAACCAAAAGCTAGATGCCTAATAGATTTTTCTTTGAACTAATAGCATAAAACTTTATTGTACAATTATAAACATACAAAATCAGAATATCTTTAAGCCTATTTTACATATTGTGTTTTCAACCAGCTGGCGCTTGAGACCTTTGATGAACAGATCTACTAAATTCTCCTAGCTCCAAACATCAACCATAGTAATGACTCCTCTTTTGATAAGATCATTTATCGCCATGTGCTCCTGATGCACAGTCCTTTTTTTGCCATTAAAGATTTCATTCAATGTCACCACCCAGTCGCTTGATATATCGTCGAAATATGTGCACCAACTATTGAAATATCATACATGAGGTCCCGAAGCCATTTTGCTTCGTCCGTTGTAGCTGTCAGTGCATAGAATTCATACTCCATAGAAATATGTGAGAGCATAGTCTGCTTCTTCGACTTCCACGATATAACAGCTCCATCCAAGGAGAAGACATACCCTCCTATGGATATTTCACTCTATACTTCTGAGCACCAACTTGCATCACTGAAGCCTTCCATTACCGTTGGATCTCTGTAGTAGTGCAGTGCATACATCTGAGTGCTCTTGTGTTATCTTATTACTCTCTTCACATCTTTTCAGTGCTCCACACCTAGATTGCTTGTGAACTGACTCAACATCCCTATGACAAAAACTATGTCAGGCCTTCTGGCAGCAGTTGCATACATCAAACGCTTGATGACGCTTAAATACTCCAATTGTCTGACGCTTTTTTTTTGGATTTGGATTCAGCTTCTTGTCACACCTATACGGTGTATCAATCACTGGAAGATCCTGATACCCATAGCATGTGAGCATCTTCTCAATGTAATGAGACTACAATAATGTCACTTCAGTTCCCGTCAGGATGATCTTTATACCTAGGATAACATCAGCTTCTCCTAAGTCCTTCATGATGAACTTGGATTAGAGGAATTATTTATCTCGGTGATACTTGCTAGATCTGTACCCAAGATCAGCATGTCGTCCATGTACAGACAAACGACAACTCCTCTCTCGTCAGCAAACTTTATGTATGCACACTTGTCCGTTCTCGCTGACCCTATAGCCGTTTGATCGTATGAGTTTATAAAACATCTCATGTCATATCTTGGGAGCTTGCTTGAGACCATATAACGATTTCACCAACTTACAGACTCTGTCTTCAAGGCCCTTGATGACAAATCCTTCTGGTTGTTGCATGTAAATCTTTTCGGTCAACTCATTATTCAAAAATGCGGTTTTAATATCCATCTGATGAATAACCAGCTTGTAAATTGCACTCAGAGCAATCAACATCCTAATGGTTGTCATCCGCGCTACTGGAGTATGTGTTAAAATAATCGATCTCCTGTTTATGAGAATACCCTATGGCTACTAATCTAGCCTTGAACTTGTCAACAATTCTATCGGCCTTCATCTTCTTCTTAAAGATCTATTTACATCCAATTGGTTTAGGTAGATCGACCAACACCCATGTGTTATTGGAGGTTATCGAGTCAAACTCATCATTAATTGCCTCTTTTCAGAAGATAGCGTCTCTGGTCTTCATCGCCTCATCATAGGTAAGTGGATCTGCTTTCACATGATAGATGACAAAATCCTCTCCAAAGTTCTTCTGTCTCCTCACTCGCTTAGACACAGTTTCTGCGAGTTTTGGTTCAACAATTGTTTTTACAATAACTTTTTCTTGGACTACATCATTCTGAGGAGCATCGGCCTCCTGTGCGCTCATACTTTCTGCAACAACTTCTTCTTGAACAATGTTCTTGTGCCTTACAAATTTGTCTTTAAAGAATTCTGCATCGCGAGATTTAATAATATGATTTGACTCAATATCAAGAAACCTCTGAGCATCACTCTTCTCAGCATAAACCAAGACTCCATAGTCCTCGTTCCCAACTTCTAAATATTTAAATCCAAAAGTTTTATATATGCAAGACGCCCCCACACTCGAATGACATTCAAGTTGGGTTTGATCTTGAACCAAAGTTCATGAGGAGTGACATTGGAAGTTGCATGCGACACTCTATTCATAATAAAAGTAGACGTAAGCAAAACTTTACCCCAGAAGTAATTTGGAAGACCCGTGGCTAACATCATTGAGTTGATCCATCTCTGTTAACGTTCTATTCTTCTTTTATGCAATGGCATTTGATTGAGGGGAGTACGAAGCAGTCGTCTCGTTAATAATTCCATATTCTCTGTAGACCGATGCAAATTCATGAGACCTACACTCTCCACCTCAAACACTTTGGAGTCTCTTGAGCTGTTGTCCAGTTTGACTCTCGGCTTCAACCTTTAAGTCCTTAAATTTCTCAAATGCTTCATCTTTAGACTTGAACAGATAAACGAACACATACTTTGAGAAATCGTTGATAAAAGTAATAAAATACTTCATCCCGGCATTTGTGGAGAACTGTTTGAAGTCACAGATATCTGAGTGCACCAACTCCAGAATATATATACTTTGGTTTACCCGCTTGAACGATTTTCTAGTGATCTTCATCGGCGAACAAACCTCACACTTCTTCACCTCCTTACCTCCATATTGTAGATAAGCCCTGGACTAAATATCTTGTTAACTTTTTTTACAATGAACATGTCCTAGTCTATTATGCCACAACTCAAAACCAAAGGAAAAGACTGTATTTATTATCTCCATTGGAGTTATAAGTTGAATTTTGAACATCCCTTTGGTACAATAAGCCTTTTCGATGTAAGTCCCTTTATAAGACATAACCACCTGACCAACGTTAATGTCCATCCTCAAGTCTGCGTTATAGAGCAGTCTTTCTAAGACCAGGTTCTTAGCTAAAGCCGGTACATGCTTCACATCCTGAAGCGTCAGCAACTTTTCCGAAGTCAGTTTCAGTACCACCATCCCGACCCACATAACTTCACCTTGTGTCTGGTTTGCCACTATAGCCTTCTCAGAAATTGGTTTGTATGTGGTGAACTACTTATTTCTTGAGCAAACATGGCATGATGCCCTAGCGTCTATCCACCAGTCTGTGCCAATACCAGTATTGAGTCAACCTACACAATTATAGCAACAAAGTTAGCCTCATCTTACTCTTTCTGTTTAGGTTTTTTCTTGCAGCCCTTCCTATAGTGGCTTTTCTTGCCACAGTTAAAACAAGTCCCAAGGTCAGTAGACTTTTGCTTGAATTGAGCGGACTTTGCCTTAAGATGGTGAATGTCTTTCTTCTTATAGTAGGAAGCCTTCTGCTTCCCGTTAGAGTTTCCTCCTTGCACTAAAAGTTGGCCATGACCATCTGCTTTAAAAAGTTGTCCACTTTGAATTGAGCTCTCAACTCGTCTTCAACATGTATCCAGTGCAAAAGGTGCTCAAGATCTACCTCCATCTTTTTGCAGTGGATGTCCGTAGTGAAGTTGCTCCATCCAGGTGGAAGCCTGGCAACAATACCTCCGACGATGAAAGCATCTACCAAGGGCATGCCATCATTCTCAAGTTTCTAACATAAATTAAGAAATTTCTTGAATTAAGGCAACATCGTCTTATCATCCTCAAATCACATCTTTTAGACCTTTTTGATCACATGGATCTTGTTCATGTTCTCATCTTCCTTGTAAAGATTATCCACAGAATCCAGACGTCCTTGGAATTGACCATTTTGCTGTATGACTCTTCCAGAGAGTCCTTCATCGAGTTCAAGATAAAAGCAACTTACAGAGGTTATCATCTCTCCTCCACTTGGACTACAAAGCAGTGACCTAAGCGACCCTCAGAGCATTTTTACCTTCTGGAATTAAAGGCTTAGGATCTGTTAACACATAGTCGACGCTCACAAGTTGAAGATTAAGGCTGACATTTCTCTTCTAGACGTTGTAATGCTCTTCTTCAAACTTCTCAAGTTTGTTAAAATTTGTGTCGAAAAGGTTTGTATGGTTGTTCTCTATCGAATCCGGATCTTACTTTGAGATTGTTGATCCCGAAACAGATCTAGAAGGAAGAATGATCAGAAATTAGAGACCTCTTGTAAATAAATTTTCTCTCTATTCAGATATAGTAATCGTTAGAAGCAGAGATCTCTTGTAAATAAATTTGGTCTCTGTTCTGACTTTATAGGATTTTGGAGACCTTTGGCAAACAAGTTTGCTCTCATTATTTTCTTAAGCCACTCAGAGAAGAAGAAAAAAAATGGAGAAAGATAACTCTGCTGGGATGATCAATAATACCGTTGCTCAAAGCAAGATTCATCCTACCATGATCTGCTTCCAGGAACCAGCAAGTTCTGAGGGAACTTCTGGAATGCTCACCGTTACCTCCTATACGAACTCGTCGAACTCCTCTAAACTCTGAAGGCAGCTGGCATACAACTCTCTTCGTCTCTCAATTTCGAAGTGAGCCATCAAAAGAGGAAGGAAGAGAGCATTTTTGTAGAGTTGGATGGAAGTCCTAACCCTAATCCTGGTCGACAAAAATGGAAATATATGACTGAACTAAATTCAAATCCTACAAAAATGAATCTGAATAATTGACTCAATCTTTCCATAACCGCTCAAATCTTTCAATCAGCTAAATTAACCACCAACGGTACCCATGCACCGAATAACCCGTCATCTCATACGCCTGCACGCGCAACCGCTCAACAGCCTAGCACCCGCCCATGTGCATGCGACTCACGCATAAGACAAGTGCAACAACAGCGCACAAAGCGTCGATGCTAAGTGCAAAGTGCGGCGACAAAGCGCCACTTTGGGTCCAAGCCTAAGTCCAAGTTGTAGCTCCTAAGGGAATAATCTCATAAGCATGACAAAAAGCATAAATGCTTCATTGAGGAGTTGATCCATTTTTCTACTAGAAAAATACCCCACATGGCACCCATGTGCCCCATCACACGCCATATCCTCATCTCATTACAAGCAAAGCTATATATTTAGATACTCACTTTTTGGTGTGAGCAATGTGGGACTATTTTTCTAGTTCCAAAGACAAAAACACCAACAGATCATTGTTCAGACTAGGTAGATGGAAAACTCCTGCTTTTGGATATTTTAATCTCCAGAAAGTATCCACAAGAGTGTCGGCCCAGGAATTGGATTACAAAGCGCACACACGGAGCATGAGGAAGAAAAGATGCTTTGGAATTATGTAATTTCTACTTGCTGTGTTTGATGTTTACTAAGGAGCCTTAAAGTAACTTACAGAAAACAATTAGCAACTAAATTACTGGAGCAAATGGCTCCTCACCTCACAATATGCTAAAGACTAGGTAAAAGTGAAACCAACAACGGGATTAAGTCCAAAAAATCATCCCCTAATCTTGTTGCATGGAATTCACCTCTACGATGCCGAGTTTTTTCTTATCTCAACGAACTTGACTCGCCCGAACGCCTTGGTAAGGATGTCCGCGAGTTGTCCTTCAGTGTTGATGTACTCGATCTCAACATTCCTTCTCTTGACGCACTCCCGAATGAAATAATACCTTGTATCAATATGTTTACTTCGGTCATGGAAAATGGGGTTCTTGCTGAGGGAGATGGCAGACTTGTTGTCCACCTTGAGCACGACGTTATCGGCCTCCTCGTTCTTAAAGTCATCAAGGAGATTTGTAAGCCAAATGCCTTAGCATGCTGCCGTTGTTGCGACAACGTACTCGGCCTTGCAGGAGGAGAATGCTACGACCTTCTGCTTCTGAGATAGCCAGCTAATGAGGCTACAGCCGAGGAAGAATGGCATGCCAGTAGTGCTCTTGCGAGTGTCGATGTCATCTGCCATGTCACTGTCGCTGTAGCCGATCAGCCGTGGTTCTTCCACCTTTTTTTGTAGTGACAACCAAAGTGATGTGTGCTGGCGAAGTAGCGGAGGATGCGCTTGACAGCAGCAAGGTGTTCGGTGGTCGGGTTCTCTATGAACTGACTCACGTAGCCCACACGTACGAGATGTCTGGGCGCGTATGCACCAGGTACTGGATGCTTCCGATGATGCTCCTATAGAATGTGATGTCGGTCGGAGGAGCTAAACTAATCTTTCTTAGATTGAACCTTGGTTCCATAGGGTCGTGGAACGGGTTGCAGTCCATGCCACTCTTCTTTAAGATATTGCGTGCATATGCCTCTTGAATAAGGGTGACGAAGTTATTAGACTGCTGTACTTTAATGCCGAGGTAGAAAGTGAGCAATCCCAAGTCACTCATTTTGAACAAGGCCTTCATCTCCTCCTTGAACCTGGCAATTTCCCGTAGGTCCGTCTCGGTGATTATGAGAACATCAACGTACACTCCCATAAGTAGACGAGTTGGACCTTTACCAATTGCATACATAGCGTGCTCTTGTACACTCCGGTGGAAACCAAGTGACAACAGGCAACTGTCTACCTTGGTGTTCTAAGCCCTTGGTGTTTGCCGCAGCTCGTACAGTACCTTGTAAAGTTTCAGCACTTTGTGCCCCTGGCTTCGATAATGAAGCCGAAAGGTTAGGCGATGTACACCTCCTCCTCGAGGTCGTCGTAGGAATGCCGTCTTCACGTCCATGTGGTGAACCACCCACCCCTCATGCGGGCAAGTGCGATCAACAAGCAGACGGACTCGAGGCGAGCAATTGGCACAAACACTTCCTCGAAGTCCACTCCTTGCCTTTACACATGGCCTTTCACCAGGAGTTGTGCCTTGTGCTTGAGGACGATGTCGTGTTCATCCTTCTTGAGCTTGTAGACCCACTTTAAACCGATCGGATGGTGGCCGAGTAGGAGATCGATGAGGCACCAAGTACGATTCTCCTCAATGGAGCTGATCTCCTCGAGCGTTGCTTGGTGCCAACATTGGTGTTTTTCGGCTTCAAAGAATGTGGTAGTTTCCTCGCCAAGCATGAGGAGTAGCTCGTCGGCATCGAGCTCACAGACAATGGTCGTGTCATGCAAGTTCGCCAAGGTCCAAAACCTGCGTGGCCCGTCATCATTGGCGTCGAGCATGGCCGAGACATTGGTGGGTGGCGAGACGAACTCCACCCTAACTTGTGCCATCAAGTTAGATGTTTCTCCTCCGGACGCCAACGTCGACGGGCCTGGACTAGGCACTATTGGTATTGATGGCTCGTCACCCTCGTGCACCGGTGTGCCTACATGTTCAATATGTGGTATGGAAATCAGAGTATACTCAACAGTAAATGACTCACCTACGTTGTCTTGCATGCCCCAGTCCCACTTGGCTTCCTCGTCGAAGGCAACGTTCGTGCGTTATTTGCATGCGCTTTCTGGCGGGGTCGTACACCCGGTACGCCTTGGTGTCGAGCTCGTAGCCGATGAAGACCATGTGTTTATTGTTGTCATATCCACTTTTCTAGTTTAAGGGCATTTTGGTGAATATAATTTTTTGATTATTTTAATAAATTATATTATTGGTATTATGATTTTTGGCCTTTTGATAGTATAGGCTTGGGTCACCTAGCCTAGTGTATCACCATGACTTAGTGACTTAGTTAGCATGATTAGTTAGTGTTAGTAATCTTATTCTAGTTAGTTTCAAGTTAGGAGCTAATTAGTACGTTTTGGTTAGGGGCTAGTTAGACCTATTGATTTAATAATTCATTTTAACCATAGAGAGAAGCCCAAGCCCAATTATTACGAAACCCTAGCCCACCCATGTTGTGGCTGGCCAAGTAAGGTCAAAGAAACCCTATTTAATATCTCATGTTGAGCACTTATTTCCTTTTCCATCTCCTTCTGGCAAAAACCCTAGGTATGTGTTTCCTTCTATTTTTTTCATTTCTCTTCCTTTTTAACCCTAGTCTTTTGTATTGGGTTCTAATTTGTGTTTGTGGACTGTTGGTGGCTAGCAATCTCAGCTTTGAAGAGTTTCGGATCATTCAAGTTAAAGGAAGGATCTTCACTTTTGGAGCCTTTTATAGGGAATTCACCCTCAATAGGTAATCTCTCCAAATCCCTTCAAATCCATGAATCCTTTCTATAGATGCATCCATCTAGGTGTTCCCTAGCTGTAGGATGAGTTTTGTAGGAATTGGTATTGGTTTGGTGTCCATATCAGACACGTATCAGTGTTTTTGCGTACGTGTTTGATGAAATGTCCAAAAGGAATTTTTATTGTTATTTTCCAAATCTTTTTAATAGAAATGTAGATATATATATTGCTTATGGATTTATGTCACACTGAGGTAAAATTCACGCTGTGTCCAAGTCCAAATTGGGCACGAACCTGCTCGCACACGAGCCGTGCATGTGTCCTACTGTTCGGGCACTGTAGCAGACACGATAGGACACTTCGTAACCCCAAACTTGGTAGACACGTGGGGCACATGACTGACACAGGGCTGATCAAGTTTTGTGAGATTTTATCAAGTAGATCTCAAGAAATCTCACGTGCACTGATTTTGCCTACACTGTTCGCACGGGAAAAATCTCGACTGATACGCGTGTCGTATCACGCATACACGTGTCGTCTGTGTCTCATGTTGTGTCGTGTGTGTAGGCCTATACATGAACTACACGTGGACATGAGCACGAGACATGACGTGCCTCGTGTCGTGTCCACGAATCCTTGGACGGACCGTACGAGACAGTGCCGTCTGCGCACAACTATGCATGTTTTTGAGTGTCTGGACACTTCGTGTCCTATTGTACGGACACGATACACCTTGTGGGACACATACACATGTACACAACACGTTCTCGACCATCAATTTGATTTTTAATTAATTTTGTGAGGTTTAACTTAGGGTTTATTCATTTTTACTGATACCATGTTCTAATAATTATATTTTTAGAGTTTTTAAAACTGAATTAATTGCTAATTTATGATTATTTTGATGATGATTAACATGTATACATGTATAAGATATAATTTTCATAGCTGGGTTCACATTGACATGTATGTTTGGGTTGTGAATTATGTTTTTGAAGTATCAATACTCTGCAATGTTAACGATAGATTCATAGGTTTCAACTGAACATAGGTTCAGTTAAATCCTATCCATTTCCTGAGATTTCAATGATATTTTGATAATGTTTAACAAGAGGTTATATCTGAGATCATGTTTACATATATGGGATCATTGGGATATTCGATTTGGGTTAATATGGGTTTTTAAAACTAAATATCTGATATAGGTTTGGTTTGGTTTGATAATTTAGTTTGATGTGAAAGTGGGTATTTGATCTATTCCCAGATATTGAAACTGTTTTGGAAGAATATGGGTTTACTTTGGTTGTTCAGGTCTCATTACTTTCAGTTAGGCTCTTGGGTTTAACTTGCATTCTCAGTTTGAATACTTAGAACCCTTACAAGTTTTCATTTCAGCGTTGAACAGTTGGTTCCTACCATAATTCAGTTTTGGTCTTCATTATTCCATTCTTTCATTTTATTTCCTTTCCTTCTCTTTCATCCCCTTTTGTATTTCAGTTATCCTTTCACTTGTTAACCTTCTTGTGGTATGTTGTATATGTTACTTGTATTTGATACCTACGTTGTATTGTTATAACTATATGTAATGTATGAATAGAAATATACAGGGATATGTTGTGATTGCTATTAGATATAGTCTATGGGTTATGAGTCAACTTAGGATTGACCCAATGAGCCTAAATTGGCAAAGTTGACTATCAAGTTGACCAAGTTGACAAAAGTCAACTTTAAGTCAAACTTGATCCAAATAGACTCAAACAGACTTGGAATGACTAGATAATTTGTGTTTGACCTAAAATTTGGTAGATGGACTAGTTGACTTATGGTTGACTAGGTTTGACCAGAGTTGATCAGGTTTGACCAGAGTTGACCAAGGGTTGACTTTGACCTAGAAGGACCTAGAATAATTTAGAATGCATTGTAGACTATTCTTATTTCATGCTAGATATGTTGTGACATGTGTTGCTCTAATTATGACTCAGATACTCCAGCTGAGACTCATATTCTCATCAGATAGCTAGGATATCAAGCGAGTACATTCTCTGACCGTTTCATACTTGTTAGAAATTATATTCTTGTCATAGTTTAATTTACTTGATGCTGACACGACATTATTACTGATTAGTACTATATGGATATTTACATGAGATGTTATCCCCCTCGGGTGCATCGAATATATCGTGTCATGTGCTTTTCACGAACATCATATATTTTGTGGACCCTTATTATTCATGTACTCTCATGTACTCTCATGATCACATGAGCTTCATGTGTAAACTATCATGTACAATAATATAAACTGTCTAGATTCTTGTGTATTGATTGGGACATGGGAGAGTAAAAATAGTCATGTGAACAATTCCAAAGTAGTGTAATCATGTATAAACTCTTTAGTGTAATCATGCGCAAATCAAGCCATTCACATGTCTATCTTGTACTCTAAATCACATAGTCACTTACAATTCTCTATTATCATATATAGATAGCTTTGTTTATCAGTTTCTCTCTTTATTTTTATGCTAATTTCTTACAGAGTTTTATGTATCTTAACATATCACATGCTTTATATTTTCTGTTAAGATATGAGCTGTGTGAGATGTATTGTGCTCGTTCCTGTCCTGATTGGACTGTTAAAAATATTACAGGTGATGAGGAGGAGTTCTGTCTTACATATTATGGCACAGGCTTAGATGACACCGGTGACTTGGACCCACAAGAGGATCCTGCAGTCGCTGAGGACTTGCCTATTGTCTAGATTAGAGTCCTAGACTAGTTTCCCTATTTAGTTGTCTTATTTCTTGTATTTTCAGTTATTGGATATTGGTGATATTTGTATACTCAGTTATTACTCTCATTTGTGACTCTTGTTGGAGATTACTTTTCATCTTATCCATTCATTACCCTCTTTATTCCATTTGAGATGTTGTGATTGAGTTGTACCTTTATATTGTCCTCTTTTTGGAGTGTATTTCATTGTAGAGGTTTGGTTATTGATAGATGTTGTGACCTAGGACAACGTTCTACCGCTGACACTGCGGCGTAGAATGGACATACCCGTTACTCGTGCCATTGCACTGGGTGCGGGTTGTGACACATTTTTAGTGGTGGCCCATGTAGGTCTAGTCGCAACTAGTGTGATTTCGTAGTGGTACTCGAACTAGAGTATCGCTATGGCCTACAATAGGATATAGTAAATAAGTTAAGGTACTCAATCACATTAGGAAAACTCTTATCTAATTCTTGCAGCTAATTGCCTTCTTTTGAAATGAACTGTCCTCCTTTGATTATATTGCTTACTTCTCAGTAATTGATTCTTTGTTTGATCTGTCTTCGGGATGGTGGAGATACGATCGCAGCGCTCTGATCTAAGGGATACCGCTGAGAGGTCTGCCACTTCTCGTCCGACTCAGCAGGACCCTGGAACCACAATACCTCTAGTTCCAGCTCAGGTGGGACCGTCTGCAACTTTTAGGGGTGCTTCTCCACTGGTTCCGAGGACTACCCC
Source organism: Iris pallida (assembly GCA_029216955.1). Lineage (NCBI taxonomy): Eukaryota > Viridiplantae > Streptophyta > Magnoliopsida > Asparagales > Iridaceae > Iris > Iris pallida. The sequence goes on from JANAVB010044619.1 coordinate 10,229,864, forward strand.
AGGGGTTCAGGGGATGCCACCACCACTACCTCAGGGGACAATTGATATGGGGCAGTTCTTTGCCTTCATGCAGCAGATGATGGAGACTCAGTGGCGTCAGGCAGAGGATATGAGGCAGGCCATTGACAATGCCCATCAGCTAGCCATGGTGGCAGTAAAGAAGGTGACTACCCAACCACAGGAAGGGTAGATACAACCGTACCAGCCGAGGACTTCGGGCATTCAGGACTTTCAGAAGATGCGGCCGCAAGACTTCAAGGGTACTGAGGGTATCCTATATGCCGATGACTAGATCGAGCATATAGAGGAAATCTTTTACCTCACGAAGATATCAGCTAGGCTTGAGATAGAAGCAGCGGGCAGCCAGATGCAGGACCTTGCCCGCATATGGTACCAGACCGACCACAGGGTTGTTACAGAGGGGCAGACTTGGAAGACTTTCAAGAAGCTCTTCAAGGAGAAGTTATTCCCCGACACAGCACTTGGCGCCTTAGAGACGCAGTTCGAGAACCTGGTTCAGGGGAACCAGATAGTAGAAGAGTACGCCGGAGAGTTCTGCCATCTGGGAAGATTTATGGAGGGTCTTAGAGAGACAACAAAGAATAGAAGGTTCAGGAAGGGCTTGATTAAGGAAGTCAAGTCCTGACCAAGAGTAACAGAAATGCTACTTTCGAGGAGATTCTGACGGGAGCTATGGCAGCGGAAGACGACCTCGAACTGAAACTAAAAAGAGGTCGTAATTCACATGGAGCCGACAGTAGTAGAGGCCCGACCAAGAGGGCCCATTATCAGTAGCAACATCAGCAGAAGCCATTCCAGCAGCAGCAGTTCCATAGTCAAGGTCGTGCACCTTTTCAATAGAAGCAGATACAGTAGGCGCCTAGACAGCAGCAAGTCATAAATTGTACTTTCTGAAAGAAGCCAGGACGTGTGGAATAAGTATAGAAAGAGGCTAGGCAAGTGCCTCCTTTGTGGTTCAGCGGAGCACCAGCTGAGGGACTGTCCCATGTCCTCATGACGTACAGCTCGGGGAGCAGGAGCCAAGGCTCCGGTAGGACAGCAGAAGGGACCATTGTCGACTCAGCAGCAAAAGTTTATCTTGCACCAGTAGCAGAGTAAAGGAGGTCAGCAGAGGCGAGCCTTCGCCATGTCAGCCGAGGATACAAAGGCAGTTGGAGATCTGATAGCAGGTTCTGTTCTTTTCGACTCATTTTCTGCATTCGCTTTGTTTGATTCGGGGGCTTTCTATAGTTTTGTGTCTGTATCATTTGCTGTTAGACACCAGCTTTCTTCTGAACCACTACTTAGGACTTGCAAGATCACGACTGGGGGTGGTATCATCTTCGTCCATAATGTTTGCAAGGATCGGAGAGTAGTTTTGGGAGACCGAGAACTGGATGTGAGTCTGCTCGTAATGCCATTGTCGAACTATAATATTATACTCGGTATGGATTGGTTGAGCAGGACCATACCGATATAGATTATCGCGGTGGTAGAGTTTTTTTCAGGGTACCAGGAGAGCCAGAGTTCGAGTTCACCAGATGGGAGACGGACCAGAGCAGCAGAGTCTTCTGCGGAGCTTCAGTAGAGGATTAGAGCGTGCCACATCTATTGATAGCATAGTTCATGGATGTATTCCCGTAAGAGTTGCCAGGATTACCTCCGGACAGAGATGCGGAGTTCTCTATAGATTTGGTGCCCGGCGTAGAGCCGATATCTCAGTACGTCTATAGAGTGAATAACTATGAGCTAGTGGAGTTGAAGAAGCAGGTAGATGAGTTTCAGGACAAAGGCTTCATTCGATCGAGTTTTTCACCATGGCGTGCACCAGTACTCTTTGTGCCGAAGAAGGATGGGTCGGTACGGATGTGTATCGACTACAGGGCTTCCAATAGCCTCACGATCATGAACAAGTACCCGCTATCGAGGATCGATGATCTATTCGATCAGTTGAGTGGAGCGAAGGTATTCTCCAAGATTGATCTGAGGTCAGGTTACCATCAAGTGAAGGTGAAGAAGGAGGACATTCCGAAGACAACATTCAGGACACAGTATGGCCACTTTGAGTTCATGGTGATGCCGTTAACTAACGCCCTGGCGGTGTTTATGAAGTTGATGAAGAAGGTGTTCCACCAGTACTTGGACAAGTTCATGGTGGTGTTCATCGACGACATCTTGTTGTATTCGAAGACCCCAGAGGAGCACGAGAAGCATTTTAGACTGGTTCTAGAGCTTCTCAGAAAGGAGCAGCTTTACGACAAGCTTTCGAAGTGTGAGTTCTTTTTGGACCAAGTTGATTTTTTAGGTCATGTTGTGACCGGAGATGAGATCTCAGTAGACCCGAAGAAGATCAGAACAGTTGAGGCGTGGACAACACCGAGTTTAGTTGCGGAGATCAGGAGATTTCTGGGATTGGCAGGATACTACAGGAGGTTCGTTCAGGATTTCTTTCGGATTGCAGATCCATTGACTAGGCTGACCCGGAAGGACGCAGAGTTTATCTGGTCAGAGGAATGTCAGGTTACTTTCGATAAGTTTAAGAAGCGACTGACGAAAGCCCCAATTTTGACATTGCCATCAGGATCAGGCGGGTTCACTATCTATAGTGACGTCTCAGAGAAGGGTCTGGGTTGTGTCTTGCAGCAGCATAGGAAGGTGATTGCCTATGCATCCAGGCAATTACGTCTGTATGAGAAGAACTACCCTATCTATGACTTGGAGTTGGCGACAGTTATCTTTGCTCTTAAGTTGTGGAAGCACTACCTATACGGAAAGCGTGTGGAGATCTTCATAGACCACAAGAGCTTGAAGTATTTGTTTACACAGAAGGAGATCAACATGAGGTAGCGCAGATGGTTGGAGTTGATGAAGGACTTCGACATTTCCTTGTAGTACTACACAGGGAAGGCCAACGTGGTTGCCGATGCCTTGAGTAGGTATCCGGTAGCTATGTGTTTGACGATGGATCGTCACTTGTTAGCAGATTTAGAGAGCCTGGGGATTGAGGTGATTATTCTAGGAGTTCAGATACAGATGTGGGGCCTTCAAATTTAGTCGAACTTGATAGAGAGGATGTAATGCATGTGGTTCGTATTACATATTTTTGGAATACGTGTACGTATTTATTCTTGTATTGCATGATTCCTTGTTTAGTTTTCTTCATGGCTTGGCTTGGTTTATTCCTGGTTCGGGTTGGTTGGTTTGGCTTGGCTTGGTTTTGATTGGGTTCATGATGAACCCAAGGTGAACCCCTACCTACCACCACCATTTGTATTTATTAGCCCTCTTCATTCTCTCTCTTCATTATTCATCTTCTTCTTCCTCATTTACTCCCTTCACCTACCAAAGAGAGAAGAGAGAGGTCTAGGCAAGTGCAACTTGCTTTCACAAGAGAACACATTTTTATTGTTCTAATAGCTTCTTCTCATGATTCTAAGACACATTAGAACTTGTCAATTTCCATTTTGAGTCTTTAATTTTTGTAGATCTAAAAATTAGTTATTTTTGGATTTTAGGGGTTTTGATCTATCAAACTTCTTTGTTTTCAAGTTTTAATGGTTTCATGTTGTAGAGAATTTTATTCTACCCAATTTTGACCTTTGAAAAGTTGGATTTGGACTTATTTTGACCAAGTTATGGACTTTTGAAGCTTTGAGTTCAACCATGGAGTTCTTGCTGTTTGGAGAAGACAGTGAGCAGTGCGCGAGCTTTTTAGCTTGCGCCACTGAGTTGCGCGCGCTCTTTAGCACAGCGCAGTCCTCATACGCTGCCTTTTAGGAGCGTATGACTTGCATACGCTGCCTTGATGAGGAGTCATATGGACCTCATACGCTGCCTTGGAGAGGAGTCGTATGGAGTACATACGCTGCCTTTTGGAAGCGTATGTCTTGCATACGCTGACTTGAGCGTATGACTTGAGCGTATGACCCGAGCGTATGACCCGAGCGTAGCTTGGCCTGAGCGTAGCTTGGCCTGAGCGTAGCTTGCCCTGAGCGTAGCTTGACCTGAGAGTATGACTTTGACCTGAGCGTATGGCCTTTGGCAGACTTGGTCTTATGTCAGCGTGTTAGTTTGGTTTTATTTTCCTTAAGCTTCGCTCTTCTACAGCCCTGTATATTGATATTTTATTAGATATTTAACGTCCATTTTATATCCTTACGCCTTTTGTCCTGAACTTGATAATCACAAATTTACTTGATATGTTTGGAATTGATAATTGAGCATGACGTGATAGTGACCCGTAGTGGTGCACTCCTGACATAATAACCTGACATGACCTGATAGTGGCCCGTCGTGGCGCACTCCTGACAAGTACACTTGGCATGATAACCTGACATGATTATCTCGAATAGCTGTTGCGATGGCTACCTGGCATGACATGACCTGTATAATTAATCTGGACACCGTGGGCGATTGTGTTTGTATAAATAAACCAGTCCTGTCTTGCATCATGTCTAGGACAGGGACTCCTGAGTACCACGGTCAGGAGTACCTACTAAAAATGGACTAAGGCTAATAACTAGATTAATACATTAGTCATGACAAGATTTTGCAGCTACAGGCAATCCCGTTACTTGGGCACACCTTGGGATCTGTAGCCTGCCGTCGAGTAGGGCACATTTCCAGCACACTGTCATGTGTTGCACCCTTCAAGCTACCTAAGGGTACATTCATTTTCTGGACGATGTACCCACCTGAATTCAACTCTAATCTTTTAACCCGGGTAACCTGGATGGTCTGCAGGGCTTGTGGCTGTGGAATAATCTTACTGCATCTTGTTAGTAATTAGGCTTGTGACAACCCTAGTTAGTTAAAGTATCGAGCCGTAATTCTTGCTTGGCCGTGAAGTGATTGGGTGGAGTCTAACCAGTCTAGTCTTGCCCTGATCCTGTTCCAGATTATTGAATGACCAGAATGCTTGTATTTATTTTATCGATAAATGGTGAAAATTCCAAGTTCTGTTCAGACGAAGGGTTATAACCCCGGTCCTTGTTTGGTTTACGGGTTGTAACCTGGTTATCTGAATAGTTCCATGGTTATCTCGTCGTATATCATCCTAATGTATTTTCTTTATTTCCAGTTCTTACTTTTATTTATATCTTATGCTGATTGCTGGTTTTGGTTCTTAAGTGAAGCCTCCTTTGTGGCACTTGCTCTTTTTGGGGTCTGACCCAGCTGGTTTTGTGTGGCCAGATTTTGGAGCAGCTCCAGAGGATCTACCGACCTTCCAGCCAGATGGTGGCCACTAGACGGAACCCTGGCAACGAGTGGATTATTTTTGGCTCTCCCACTCTATTGTAAAAATACTCTTTTGAGGCGTTTAGCCGACGAGCACCTGTTTAGCTCGATTGCACTTACTTACTGTCTGCCTACGGGCTGTAACATGATTAACAGATCCTAGGGTTGATCATGTATGACTAAACTCTTGCTAGTCCTAACATTTTGTAACGACTAGCTTCATGATCAACTAAATATGTAATGTTTGGGATGCCTTACTTTTGTATATTTAATGATCATACATCTTGTGACTTTTACTTACTTGCTTGTGATTGAGACACTAGGCTTGTTCATGACCTTAAGAGACTGTTGGCTTGTAGATAAACCCTCATGTATCTAGACAGCCGTGACCGTATAGCGAGATGGATTCCATTTCATATACGTAGCTGGCTATGTCTGCCCCCGCTCTCCAGTATTCTGGTTCTGGGGCGTGACAGAGGATCAAGTTGACTCAGTTCGAGGATGTTACTCTACGGTGTATCCGAGAGCAGGTTCGAGCAGGATTGGTGGATGACGAGTTTATTCTTGCAGAGGATGGCGCATTGAGGCACGGTTCCAGACTGTGTATGCCTAACGGAGAGCTTTGGGAGCAGGTTATGCAGGAGGCCCATCGTTCTCAGTACTACATGCATCCAACTGCCAACAAGATGTATAGGGATCTGAAGGAGCATGTATGGTGGTATGGGATGAAGTGGGAGGTAGCTCTCTTCGTAGCCAGATGTTTAGTCTGTTAGCAGGTTAAGACAGAGAGGCAGAGGCCACGAGGACTGTTACAGCCATTGCCCATTCCGGAGTCGAAGTGGGAGCACATCACGATGGACTTTGTTTCTGGATTATCGCATACACCAGGAGGGAAAGACACGATTTGGGTCATCGTAGACAGGTTGACCAAATCAGCCCACATTTTGCCATTTAAGGTGGGTACGGCTACTGAGAGGCTAGCAGATATGTATATGCGACAGATTATCAGGATACACGGAGTTCCAGTGAGCATTCTCTCAGATCGAGATAGTCGCTTTACTTTCCATTTCTGGCAGAATCTGCAGACTAGTTTGGGCACTCAGCTCAAGTTCAGTACTGCATATCACCCTCAGACGGACGGACAGTCAGAAAGGACTATTCAGACACTCGAGGACATGCTACGGACTTGTGTCTTAGATTTTGGAGGCTCCTGGGAGGATTATTTGCATTTAATGGAGTTTGCATATAATAACAGTTTCCAGGCCAGCATTAGGATGTCACCATTCGAGGCACTGTACGGGCGTAGATGTCGTACACCCTTGTCTTAGGATGACGTTGGAGAGCGAGCTTTATTGGGACCTGAGATGGTTGTTGACGCAGTCGAGAAGGTAAAGCTCATTAAAGATCGATTTTACGTAGCGCAGGACAGACAGTGGCATTGGACTGATAGCCACCGAAGACCTTTGTAGTTTGAGGTATAGCTTAGACTTATGATTAGGGTTTTTTTTGTGTTTTTTTTGTTTGATCATGTGATTGTTATAGTTAAGCTTGAGACCATGTTTATGCTAGGTTGGAGATCTGGTGTTCCTGAGGATATCTTCGACGCATGGTACTATTCGCTTTGGTGGAGGTGGAAAGCTTAGTCTGCGTTTCATCGGACCTTTCGTCATCAGCGGAAGAGTCGGTGATGTGTCATACAGACTGGACTTGCCCCCTGCATTAGAGGGAGTCCACAATGTATTTCTCGTATCGCAATTGAGACGGTATGTGGCAGATCCCAGCCATGTATTGGACCATTCCGAGATCGAGGTGGGGCCTACTCTTAGTTATCCAGAACAGCCTGTGGAGATTCTGGATCGACGGAAGAATGTGCTGAGGAACCATACGATACTATTGGTTCGCATAGCTTGGAGGTACCACTCTCCAAGTGTCTACCTGGGAGAGGGAGGATGAGATGCGCGAACAATACCCATATCTTTTTCAGCCTTGAGTTATGATTTTTCTATCCTTCTCATCTATTCAGTTTTGTCTTTAATTTCGATGACGAAATTCTTTTAAGGAGGGTAGATTTGTCACATCCACTTTCTTAGTTTAATGGTATTTTGCTGAATGTAATTTTTTTGATTATTTTAATAAATTATATTATTGGTATTGTGATTTTTGGCCTTTTGATAGTATAGCCTTGGGTAACCTAGCCTAGTGTCTCACAATGACTTAGTGACTTAGTTAGCATGATTAGTTAGTGTTAGTAATCTTATTCTAGTTAGTTTCAAGTTAGGAGCTAATTAGCAAATTTTGGTTAGAGGCTTGTTAGACCTATTGATTTAATAATTCATTTTAACCATATAGAGAAGCCCAAGCCCAATTATTATGAAATCCTAGCCCACCCATGTTGTGGCCGACCAAGTAAGGTCAAGGAAACCCTATTTAATATCTCATGTTGAACACTTGTTTCCTTTTTCATTTCTTCTCCTTCTGGCAAAAATCTTAGGTATGTGTTTCCTTCTATTTTCTTCATTTCTCTTCCTTTTTAACCCTAGTCTTTTGCATTGGGTTCTGATTTGTGTTTGTGGACTGTTGGTGGCTAGCAAGCTCAACTTTGAAGAGTTTCAGATCATTCAAGTTGAAGGAAGGATCTTCACTTTTGGAGCTTTTTATAAAAAATTCACCCTCAATAGGTAATCTCTCCAAATCTCTTCAAATCCCTGAATTATGTCCATATATGCATCCATCTTTGTGTCCCCTAGCTGTAGGATGACTTTTGTAGGAATTGGTATTGGTTTGGTATCCGTATCGGACACGTATTAGTGTTTTTGCATACGTGTTTGATGAAATGCCCAAAAGGAATTTTTATTGTTATTTTTCAAATCTTTTTGAATAGAAATGTAGATCAATATATTGCTTATGGATTTGTGTCACACTGAGGTAAAATTCACGCTGTGTTCGTGTCCAAATTGGGCACGAACCCGCTCGCATACGAGTCGTGCGTGTGTCCTGCTGCTCGGGCACTGTAGCGGACATGATAGGACACTTCATGACCCCAAACTTGGTGGACACATGGGGCACATGACTGACATGGGGTTGATCAAGTTTCATGAGATTTCATCGAGTAGATATCGAGAAATCTCACACGTACTGATTTCGCCTATACTGTGCGCACGGGAAAAATCTCGACTGATATGTGTGTTGTATCACGCGTACACATGTCGTCTGTGTCTCGTGTTGTGTCGTGTGTGTAGGCCTATACATGGACTCCACGTGGACACGAGAACGAGACGTGTCGTGCCTAGTGTCGTGTCCACTAATCCTTGGACTGACCTCACGAGGCAGTGCCGTCTGCGCACAACTGTGCATGTTTTTGAGTGTTTGGACACTTCATGTCCCATTGTATGGACACGATACACCCTGTGGGACACATACACATGTACACGACATGTTCTCGACCACTAATTTGATTTTTAATTGATTTTGTGAGGTTTAACTTAGGGTTTATTCATTTTTACTGATACCATGTTCTAATAATTGTATTTTTAGAGTTTATAAAGCTGAATTAATTTCTAATTTATGATTAATTTGATGATGATTAACATGTAACATGTCTGAGATATAATTTTCATAGCTGGGTTCATAGTGACATGCAAGTTTGGGTTGTGAATTAGATTTTTGAAGTATCAATAATCTACAATGTTAACGACAAATACGTAGGTTTCAACTGAACATAGGTTCAGTTAAATCTTGTCCATTTCCTGATATTTTAATGATATTTTGATAATGTTTAACATGAGGTTATGTCTGAGATCATGTTTACATATATGGGATCATTGGGATATTCGATTTGGGTTGATATGGGTTTTTGAAACAAAATATCTGATATAGGTTTGGTTTGATAATTTGGTTTTGATGTGAAAGTGGGTATTTGATCTATTCTCAGATATTGAAACTGTTTTGAGAGAATATGGGTTTACTTTGATTGTTCAGGTCTCATTACTCTCAGTTAGGCTCTTGGGTTTAACTTGCATTCTCGGTTTGAATACTGAGAACCCTTACAAGTTTTCATTTCAGTGTTGGACATTTGGTTCTCACTATAATTCAGTTTTGGTCTTTATTATTACATTCTTTCATTTTATTTCCTTTTCTTTCATCCCCTTTTGTATTTCAGTTATCCTTTCACTTGTTAACCTTCTTGTGGTATGTTGTATATATGTTACTTGTATTTGATACCTATGTTGTGTTGCTATAACTATTTGTAATGTATGAATAAAAATATACAGGGATATGTTGTGATTGCTATTAGATATAGTCTATGGGTTATGAGTCAGCTTAGGATTGACCCAATGAACCTAAATTGGCCAAGTTGACTATCAAGTTGACCAAGTTGACAAAAGTTAACTTTAAGTCAAACTTGATCCCAATAGACTCAAACAGACTTGGAATGACTAAATAATATGTGTTTGACCTAAAATTTGGTAGATGGACTAGTTGACTTATGGTTGACCAGGTTTGACCAGATTTGACCAATGATTGACTTTGACCTAGAAGGACCTAGAATCATTTAGAATGCATTGTAGACTATTTTTATTTCATGTTAGACATGTTGTGACCTGTGTTGCTCTAATTAGGACTCAGATACTCCATCTCAGACTCATATTCTCATTAGACAGCCAGAATATCAGACGAGTACACTCTATGACCGTTTCATACTTGTTAGGAATTATATTCTTGTCATAGTTTAATTTACTTGATGCTGACACGACATTATCATGGATTAGTACTATATAGATCTTTACATGAGATGTTATCCCCTCGGGTGCATCGAATACATCGTGTCATGTGCTTTTCACGAACATCATGTATTTTGTGGACCATTATTATTCATGTATACTCATGTGCTCTCATGTACTCTCATGATCTTATGAGCTTCATGTATAAACTATCATGTACAATAACATAACCTGTCTAGTTCCTTGTGTATTGGGGCTTGGGGGAGTAGAAATAGTCATGTGAATAATTCTAAAGTAGTATAATCATATACAAACTCTTTAGTATAATCATGTGCAAATCAAGCCGTTCACATGTCTATCTTATACTCTAAATCACACAGTCACTTACAGTTCTCTATTATCATATATATATATATATATATATATATATATATATATATATATATATATATATATGTATATATATATATGTATATATATATATATATATATTTATATATATTTTTTTTATATATATATATATATGTATATATATATATATATATGTATATATATATATATATATATATATATATATATATATATATATAATATATATATATATATATATATATATATATATATATATATATATATATAGCTTTGTTTATCAGTTTCTCTATTTCTTTTAATGCTTATTTCTTACAGCGTTTCATGTATCTTAACCTATCACATGCTTTATATTTCCTGTCAAGATATGAGCTGCGTGACATGTATTGTGCTCATTTTCGTCCTGATTGGACTGTTGAAAATATTACAGGTGATGAGGAGGAGTTCTACCCTACATATTATGGCACAGGCTTAGATGACACCGGTGACTTGAACCCACAGGAGGATCCTATAGCTGAGGACTTGCCTATTGTCTAGATTAGAGTTCTAGACTAGTTTCCTTGTTTAGTTGTCTTATTTCATATATTTTCAGTTATTGGATATTGGTGATGTTTGTATACTCAGTTATTACTCTCATTTGTGACTCTTGTTGGAGATTACTTTTCATCTTATCCATCAATTACCCTCTTTATTCCATTTGAGATGCTGTGATTGAGTTGTACATTTATATTGTCCTCTTTCTGGAGTGTATTTCATTGTACAGGTATGGTTATTGATAGATGTTGTGACCTAGGACAGTGTTCTTCCGCCGACATTGCGGCGTAGGCTGGACATACCCACTAATCGTGCCCATGCACTGGGTGCAGGTCATGACAGCTGTGATCTTCTAGTGTTTGTAAGTTTGGCTTGAACACCTTGACGTGTGCAACACAACCGAAGGTACGGAGGAAGTGCACGCTTGGCTTGTGTCCGTGCCATACCTCGTACGGTGTCTTGCCGTCGAAGCTCCGTGTAGGCGAGCGGTTGAGGATGAAGATGGCCATCGTGATCGCCTCGCCCCAATTCCTCGGGCATATCATCTGCCTTTAGAAGGCTACGTGCCATCACGATGACCGTTTGATTCCGGCGTTCGACAATGCTGTTCTGTTGCGATGAGTGCAGCGTTGTGATGTGTCGTTTGATGTCGTAGCCCATGAAATACTCATCAAATTCTACGGATGTGAACTCGCCCCTATGATCAATATGGAGCACAGTTTGCATTCGGCCTCCACCTCGGCGAGGGCCAGAAAGTGTTTGATGTTTGCCGACGCTTCATCCTTCGAACCCAGTAGCGTCATCCACATGTAGCGGCTGAAATCATCGACGAGGAGCAAGAAGTAGCACTTGCCACCGGGTGTCGCCGGCGTGATCAGTCCACAGAGATCACCGTGCACAAGATGTAGCAGGTTGTCGGTGCGGTACTTGGCCTCCTGCGAAAATGGCGTGCGCTGCTGCTTCCTGGCAAGGCAACTATCATAAATCTGATCGACGTGGTCGATCTGTGGTAGCCCATGCACCATGTTGCGGCAAGATAACTTTCAGAGTGCTTCAAAGTTGTGGTGGCCGAATCGGGTATGCCACCGCCATACGTCATCACTGAGCTGTACTGCTAAACACACTGGTTGTGTAATATCAAGAGATAGAATGTATAGTAAGTTTTGGGCACGTTTTAGCTTGGCGAGGAGGCGTCACTGACGATCATGAATCGATAGTACGCTGCCTTCGATCAAGACTTGGCAGCCGTTCTCATCGAGTAGCCCAAGGCTGATGATATTGCTTCGTAAGTTCGGGATGAAGTAGACGCTGGTGAGGGCGCGGTGCTCGCCGTTCTGACACTTGAACATCACCGTACCACGCTCTCGGATGTCGTCCACGAACCTATCACCAATCATAATGGAGCCCGTGACCCGATGTCCAGCTCAGCGAAGACCTCCTTGCAGCCCGTCATGTGGTTGTTGGCGCCGATGTCGAGGTACCATGCTTCGCCTTGGTGGTCGTCCTTGCAGCCCAGATGTACCTAAGCGTGCACCTCGTCGAGCACGATGTTGTTGGTCGTGCCTATGGAGGTCTCGTCGAGCGTGTACTCCTGTATCACTAGCAGTGCAGGCTCATCGTCGTCGGCTTGCGTCAGATGGACCTGCTCAGCGCGCTTCGGTTTGCGACAGCCCTTTGTCCAGTGGTCGTAGATGTCACAATTGTGGCACTTTATCTTCTTGTCACGTGTGCTGCCGGACGCGTTGCCAATGCCTTTGACGTTGTTCGTGTTGTCGCGGCCACGACCTCTTTGCCTGCCGCGCCCGCGACCACTGCTTCTGCCGCCGTCGGAGTTGGCCTCATCTTGCTTCCTCTGCTTCGTGCGAGCGAGACACTCCTCTTCGGAGAGGAGAAGGCGGCTACCCGTGCTTCCAGAGTCACCGTCGAGATCATACCACTCCTCGATGGCTAGAAGTCGGCCGGTAAGCTCTTCAATGGACAACGTCTTGAGATCCACAAGGGTCTCAATGAAAATGGCGACTTGCGTGTACCGAGGTGAAACAAAACGAAAAAACTTTTTCACTACCTTCACTTCGGACAGCTCGTCGCTGAGTAGTTGTTGGTCGTTAACGAGTTCAGTAAGCCGCATTGCGACGTCCTCGACGGACTCGCCGTCTTGAACTTGATCGTCTCAAACTCGGTACGAAGTTTCTACGCCTTGGCCTCGCGCACGTGTTCGACCCCCATCTGCATGGTCTTTACAGTGTCCCACGCTTCCTTGGCAGTGTCTTTCACTGCCAGTGTCCGCAGCATCTCCGGCGGCATAGCTCGGAGTATGACGGATAGGGCCATCCTATCGTCGCGGTAGTCAGCGACCCCAGGTTCGATCACCTCCCACAGGCCTTGCGTCTGCATGTTGACTCTCATTAAGAGAGCCCAATCCGCGTAGTTGGTCCATATCAGCATCGGGTACTTTACTTTACCCCATCTCTCCATGATACGACCATTGCCGCTTCCTCTGCTGCCATCGTCGATCCTGGCACGCGGCGACGGGTGGGAAGAACTTGATTTTGCCATCGTCACTTGTTGGCTCTGGTACCAAATGTCGACCCAGGAATTGGATTACAAAGCACACACAAAGCAAGAGGTAGGAAAGATAGCTTTGGAATTGTGTAATTTCTACTTGCTGTGTTTGATGTTTACGAAGGAGCCTTTAAATAGCTTACAGAAAACAAACGTAGCAACTAAATCACTGGAGCAAATGGCTCCTCACATCACAATATGCTAAAGACTAAGTAAAAGTGAAGCCAACAACGGGATTAAGTCCAACAAAGAGCTCGATCAAGTCTCTTAGCTACATTCATATTGGATCGTTGTCAATGCAGGACCATCGTAGCCAAGATCCATCTGTCCAGATTGGTTATACCAATCTGTAAAATATTTGTGGTGGTGGTAGTTAAAGGAATTGCCTCTTCTTTATCCTCTGCCGTGAGAATAGAATTACAATCTCCAATGCAAAGCCATTGTTGTCGCAAAGATGAAGTGAGAACTTGGATTTCTTGCCAAAATTACCTTCTATTACTAATAATAGGTGATTTCGGTCGACGAGACCGGAAAAATGAATGTAAAGATCGAATTGTCGGACCATTTCTCAAATTCTGATAATTTCCATGATAGCATCATTTGTACTGCAGCTGTTCATGGCCAGCCGCCGCCACTCAATTATCGAGGAGTGATTGCAATTTTCCTAGAGACACGACCAGTTTCCGCTTCCAGCATTCCTTCCTCTCTGTTAGAAGTGGATCGTTTCAAACCTAAAGAAACATAGTTACTCAGACTTGCTTCTTTTGCGATATTGCAGTTTGACCCCCATATTGTTTTTCCCGTGTATATCCGTGTGGGGATTATTTATAACGGTTGGCAGGGTCGATGACAGTTTGGGAATAGTGGGCGTTGGGATCCGTATGGTTGTTTGGGAATGTTGGGAAGAGTGGGCGTGGAAATAATAGTTAATTAGTTGTTGGGAATACATGTAGCTGTAAGAAGCCCAACCCTTTAGCAATCACCCGAATAAAAACTAGTATTATACTTAAATTTTTTGGTAACTTTCAGAAATGTATAATAGTTACGTACTTTTGATAGATTTGAATTAATATACAACTTTTAAGTATGTAAAATTTTAAATATATTCAATACAAATTATTGGCAAATTTGATAAAAAAACGTGGTGGCAACATGTTTAATTAACCAACTTAACCACCCGTTTAAGTATACTATGTTTCTAATCTCAATATTTTTATTTGACCGAATTGTTTAACGTATTTTTCTTGCAATGTGTCGATTTATACTCGTATTTTTGTCGGTCTGGATTTGTTTCTTTTGCCGAATTGCTAACAAGGAGCGCAACCCCCGTTTGGTATGTTTCCAACGGTTCTATGAGAAAGTCGGGTTGTCGCAGCTGAAGTTCATAACATTTGCAACGAGCAAAGTTAGGCAAGTTTGGTAATCCCCCATGCACCAATCTTCCAAACCACCACAAGCATAAACCTTGCTCTCTGCCCATGCACCATTCTCATTCCAAATTCTAACAAACTCCAATCGAACAATAATACACAAAAATGAGCTCCATCAATGCTGTTGTCGTGGCCGTCGCAGTTCTCGCGGCAATGTCCGTGATGAACGTAGCATCGGGGCAGATCACAACCGCCTGCACGAACTCCCTCATCAGCAGCTTCACTCCGTGCATGAACTTCGTCACCGGAAGCACCAACGGCGGAGGCTCCCCGACCGCGGGATGCTGCGATGCTGTCGGGGAGCTTATCAGCGGTAGCTCTGACTGCGCGTGCCTCATCTTCACGGGGAACGTCCCTATCCTCCCGATCAACCGCACCCTGGCCATCACTCTTCCCCGCATGTGCAACTTTAAGTCTGTGCCTCTCCAGTGCAAAGGTTCAGTATCATTTCCCAATAGACCATACAAGTTTGAAGTACAATATTTGTGGATGTCACTAATGCATAAATCTTGATTTTTCTTGCAGCTACTGGGACTCCTCTTCCTGCTCCAGGTAAATTATGTTGCATAACTTACAAATCATGCGTTCACAAGAAACATATTTAAAATAAGGAAAATGTTTTTTTTTCCTGTTATTGGCGTGACCGCCAATAGCCTGCAGCTGATGTGGCCCCTCTATTGGCTCCGGCCGGGCTCTCTTATTGGCTCTGCCAATAGAAGACCGCTACGTCGGCACGGACCATTGGTAGTCACCGGCAGTGGCGGTTAAAGTAGCAGCGTCCTTAAAAATAATTGATTATAGCTGTATTTTTCTTTTTGTGTAAGATATAACTCTATGGGTGTGAATGTACTGCAGGTTCGGTAGCTCTTGCACCGACTCTCCCTCCTCTCCCACCATTTTGTAAGACACTCTCGTAGCTTTTTTTAGCAGTATTTAATAAGAGGATGCTGTTATTTGGCCCGTCATTTAGGCGTGACCGCCACTCGCGTGACGGTCATCCATTGACCTTCTGGTCCGGATTTTAGTGATGTGGATTCTGTGCTAGTAGGGGAGCCATGGACTGCCGCCATGTAGGTGCGGTCAAGTGGCGGACACGTCCAAGGACGGGCCAAATATCATTTTCGATTTAATAAGGGATACTGCTGACTGTAATTTATTAATGTTCTACTAACAAAATGTGGTTTATAGCCGGCACTGGCTCGACAGGATCAGAGTCGGTTTCACCGTCCACGACCCCGTCAGCGTCCTCGACCCCGTCAGCGACGGAGCCAGCATCTCCGCCAGCATTCGCAACGGGCCCGACGAAGCAAGGGATGAACCGAGGAAAGAGGCCGCTCGTGGTGCCTAATTCCGCTGCTGCGACCGCGAAGCTAACCATCTTGTTCTCGTCGTCCGTGTTGGTGCTGGGAACCCTTCTGTTGAACAACTGATCAGAAAAAGAATTGCCTCTTGTTTAGGGTACTTGTGCTGTGTGAGGTTTATTGAAAGCTAGTCACGTTTATCGTATGTTACATGTACCAAAAATATATATAATAAAGCTTAGAGTTCAAGAAGTGCTTGCTATTCATGACTGCTGTGCCAGACTACAACATTTAGTTCTCGTTTGGTACACTGTAATGTAATCGTAATCGCAATGTAATTAAATAAAAAAAATATTTTTTTTATTTGATTATATTGCGATTACGATTACATTACAGTGAACCAAACAGGGTCTTACTTCCTAAAGTGTAGTACTGGGGAATGAAGAGGATTGGTAATATCCCCTCTGATATTAAAAACCTGAAAGACCAGCTCTTCTGGCTTGAATCCCAACCTGTCTCCAATGAGCGCATCACCCTTGAACGAGACATACAGTCTACTCTCAACAAACTTCTCCTTCAGGAGGAATTGATGTGGAAACAACGATCCGGAGTCTTATGGCTTAAAGAAGGAGACCGCTATACTAAATTCTTTCATATGAATGTTATTAATAGGAAGAGGAAAAATACTCTCTATATTGAAGAATGGCAATGGAGAAACAGCCACTAATCATGAAGATATTTCCAACATTCTTTAAAGCTATATTCACTTCCATCGGTTTCTCGTGCCATTCTAGATGAACTTCATGTTGGTGCTTTCTTTACATGGAGAGAGCTTGCTCTCAACATGCCTTGTAAAAGTTTAGTCCCACATCGAAAATGCACCATGAGTTATCTCAACATATATACTTGGTTGTGTTGTTGAGAGATGCACATGGGGTGGTGACCCTAAGGAGGGAACCATGTGGGTGATTTTACTAGGAGGTTCTCCAAGGATTAAGCATTAATGCTTTTGTCATTCTCTTGGATTAATTCCATTTGGAGCTAAGCCCCAAAGGGGCTTACCGACTCGAACTCGGACTCGGGCTCGGGCTCATGGGCTCATGGACTCGCACCAGGCTGACTGTGCAGACTACAAGTCAGTTATGGAAAGACGCATTCAATGCGATTAATTCAGATCCACTTTTTGTGGAATTTAATTCAATCTTTTCATAAGATTTGAATTAATTTCGTTGCCATCTTTGTGGGATTTAATTCAATTTTTCCATAAGACTTGAATTAATTTCATTGCTATCTTTGTGGGATTTGAATTAATTTCGTTGCCATCTTTGTGGGATTTGATTCAATCTTTTCATAAGATTTGAACTAATTTCGTTGCCATCTTTGTGGGACTTAATTCAATCTTTCCATAAGATTTGAATTAATTTTATTGCTATCTTTGTGGGATTTAATTCAATCTTTCCATAACTGAAAAGGCGATTAGGGTTTCCACCCTCTCTCTATATATACTCTCTTCTGGCCTCCTTTGTGAGGTATTACGAATTTTATAAGTCAGAAAAGAGAGAGAAAGAGAGGGAGTTGCTGCCGCTATTGCAAGTCCATCCGAAGATTCAGAACAGAGGTGACTTCGAGCGTTCCACAAGTTCTTCAACTTGCTGGTTCCTGGAAGCAATTCGTGTGGGGCAAATCTTGCTTTGAGCAACGGTGTTTTGACACCCCAGCAACTTTTCTTCATCTCATCTTTTTCTACATTATTGTAACTCGTTCTGTCCCAATTGCAACACGTTTGTAAGGAAGAACGAGAGATCTTCTCTTCTCTATTTCCCTCATTTATATTGTAATCTGGCTATTTGGTTTTTTGCATCATCGTAGATCTTGAGTTTGATCACTGTAAAGTTTTTTGTGTGACATCTCAGATCTCGATTGCATCAGTTTTCCATCTTTGGTCAAGCCCCGGGACTAACAATCTCAAAGCAAGATCCTTGTAGATGGAAAACATTAATGCTTCGCTCGTCCAATCGGACTACTGCAAGTTGGAAAAGTTCGATGGAGAGCATTATCAAGTCTGGAAGAGGAAGGTTTATCTAACTTTTCAACTCAAAGACGTTGATCATGTACTGTTGGAGGAAGAACCTTCTGTTCCAGACACTGGGTCTACTGCCGCAATCAATGCGGCTACCAAACTCCAGGCCAAATGGAGAAGGGAAAATAGCATCTACAGGCTTCTCATCCTGAATGCTATGGAGGATTCCCTGGCAGAATCCTACTCGAAGAAGGAATTTGTCAGAGACATATGGGAGTCTGTGGAAAAACTGTATGAAGAAGACAGGAACAGGAACAAGATGTTTGTGGTTGAAAAATATCATAAATTGCTCTTTGAGGACGAAAAGTCCATGTTGCCATAGGTGAAGAAATTTCTAAAGCTGCGTCAGAAACTGGAAGACGAAGAGATGCCCCTTTCCGACAAGTTTGTCGTTGGAGGGATCGTCTCAAAACTTCCTGCTGGATGGAGTACCTTCTATGCAAGGATGCTCAGAAAGAAGCTAGACATTAGCTTGGGAGATCAACTTCAAGAGATCCATGTTGAGGACGAGATGCGTTCCCAACAGAAGATGGACACTCTGTCCAAACAGTTGGCTAAGGCCAATCTAGTGCAGACGAGAGATCCCAAGGGGAAGTAGGCGGCTTCTCATCACAAGAAGAAGGACTTCACCAATCTAAAAGTGAAGGGTCCTTCATTCAAGCAACAGAAGTCCAAGTCCCAAGTGACTTGTTTCAATTGTGGCAAGAAAGGCCACTACAAGAGTGAATGCAGATCCAAGCCTAAACAATCAGAGAAAGGTGAGCCTAGTAAGGTTTCATTGGTTTCTAACATTGTTGCTATGATCGCACAGGTCACAACTGTGGGGGTTGACTCTGACTGGTGGATAGACACTGGTGCGACTTGCCATGTCTGTTCTGGCAAGGAATGGTTCGTCACATACCAGCCGATATCTGAGAAGGTTGTCATGGCGAACCAAGCCCAAGCTGAAGTTCTAGGGATCGGGACTGTGGAGCTGAAACTCACTTCTGGGAACACTCTGACGCTTCAAGGTGTGAAGCATGCTCCGGTGATTGCCAAGAACCTGATCTCTGGGAGCCTGCTCTGCAACGCAGGCTTGAGGATGGACATTAATGCTGGTCAGATGGTGATGTCCAAGAAGGGAACATACTTCGGGAAGTCTTATCAAACCGAAGGAATGTTTAAAATTCAGATTGTCAACCAGTTTGATGACATTAATGCAGTTGTATTTTCTGATTATTTTCTTGAGTTGTGGCATAATAGACTAGGACATGTTCATTGTAAAAGAATTAACAAAATGTCTAGTCTAGGACTTATCTCCAAATGTGGGAGTAAGGTGGAGAAGTGTGAAGTATGTGCTCAGACGAAGATTACAAGGGAACCCTTTCATCGGGTCAATCGAAGCACAGATCTTCTGGAGTTAGTACACTCCGATATCTGTGACTTCAAACATTTCTCCACGAAGGCCGGGATGAAGTATTTCATAACCTTCATCGACGACTTCTTAAAATACGCGTTCGTCTACTTGCTCAAGACTAAAGACGAAGCTTTCGAGAAGTTCAGAGAGTTCAGGGCCGAAACTGAACGGCAGATTGGACAACAACTCAAGAGGTTGAGAAGTGATCGAGGTGGGGAGTACAGGTCTCATGCCTTCGCATCGTTCTGCAAAGAACAAGGAATCATATGCGAGACTACTGCTCCATATTCTCCTCAATCCAATGGAGTAGCAAAGAGGAAGAACCGAACATTAACAGAAATGGTGAATTCAATGCTGCTTACTGCAGGTCTTCCAAAATGCTACTGGGGAGAAGCTGCATTAACGACCACTTTTATTCTGAATAGAGTGCCATATGCAACTTCGGACGTAACTCCTCATGAACTCTGGTTCAAAGTCAGACCAAACTTGAATGTCATTCGAGTGTGGGGGTGTCTGGCGTATGTGAAGCTCCCAGATCTGAAGATTCAGAAGCTGGGGACAAGGACTACGAAGGCGATCTTCTTGGGGTATGCCGAGAATAGTGATGCTCGGAGATTTCTTGATATTGAGTCAAATCATATCATCGAATCTCGCGATGCTGAATACTTTGAAGACAAGTTTGCAAAAGATAAAAACATTATTCTTTCGGACATTCCAAAAAATGATGTAGGAGCAAATGAGACTGAAATCTCATATGGACCAGTAGTCCAAGAAGAAGCTGTTGTTGATGAAACAACTCTTGTACCAGAACTCGCAGAGCCGTCAGCAAAGCGAGCGAGGAGACCTAAAGACTTCGGAGATGACTTTGTCACCTATTATGTGGAAGCAGATCCGCTTACCTATGATGAGACGATGAAGACCAGAGATGCTATCTTCTGGAAGGAGGCAGTGAATGACAAGTTTAACTCTATCACCTCCAATAACACATGGGTGTTGGTAGATCTACCTGAAGGAGAAAAGTCCATCGGATGTAAATGGATCTTCAAGAAGAAGATGAAGGCAGATGAAACTATTGACAAGTTCAAGGCCAGGCTGGTAGCCAAGGGATTTTCTCAGAAACAGGGGATAGACTACTTTGACACATACGCTCCAGTAGCTCGGATGACCACTATCAGGATGTTAATCGCTCTAGCAGCCATACATAAGTTGGTGATACATCAGATGGATGTAAAGACAGCATTCCTGAATGGGGAGCTGACCGAAGAGATTTACATGCAACAGCCAGATGGATTTGTCGTCAAAGGTCTTGAAGACAAAGTCTACAAGTTGGTGAAATCATTGTATGGTTTGAAGCAAGCTCCCAAGATGTGGTATGAGAAGTTTGACAAAGTTATTAGGTCAAACGGCTACAGAGTCAGCGAGACGGACAAATGTGTTTACAGAAAGTTTGCTGATGGAAGAGGAGTCATCGTTTGTCTGTACGTGGCGACATGTTAATCCTAGGGACGGATATAGGCTGTGTCACGGAGACAAAGAAGTTCCTCTCAACCAAGTTCAGTATGAAGGACTTGGGGGATGCAGATGTTATCTTGGGCATAAAGATCATCCGGACAGACATTGGAGTAGCGCTGTCACAATCTCACTACATTGAGAAGATACTCACACGCTATGGGTATAAGGATCTTCCAGGGATCGATACACCATACAGGTGTGATCATAAGCTGAAGCCAAATTTGAGGGAAAGCGTCAGGCAGCTGGAGTATTCTAGCATTATCGAAAGTTTAATGTACGCAACCACTGCCACAAGGCCTGACATAGCTTTCGCCGTGGGAATGCTGAGTCGGTTCAAAAGCAACCCAGGGATTGAGCACTGGAAAGCTGTGAAGCGGTGATGAGATATCTCAAGAAGACTCAGACATATACACTGCACTACAATGGGTATCTGACAGTAGTGGAAGGCTTCAGTGATGCTAGCTGGTATTCAGAGGTGGAAAGCGAGAGATCCACAGGTGGATATGTCTTTTCCTTGGGTGGAGCTGCTATATCGTGGAAGTCGAAGAAGCAGACTATACTCTCTCGTTCCTCCATGGAATCTGAATTCTATGCACTTGAAACTGCAGCAGATGAAGCAGAATGGCTTCGGGAGCTCATATATGATCTTCCAGTGGTTGGGGCTCAGATACCAGCGATACCGATATACTGTGACAACCAGGCGACTGCGGCGGTGGCATCAAATGACCTCTTCAACGGAAAGAAGAGGACTGTGCGGTTGAAGCACAGGGCAGTACACGATCTTATCAAAAGAGGTGTAATTGCAGTGATTGATGTTCGGAGTCAGAAGAACCTGGCAGATCCGTTTACAAAGGACCTCAAGCACCAGTTGGTCGATGACACAGCTTGTAAAATGGGCTTGAAGGTATTTTGATAGTGTGTCTTTGTAATCCTACCATAAAGTTTTATGCTATTAGTTCAAAGAGAAATCTACTAGGCATCTAACTTTTGGTTCAAAGGAGGTTCACTGACTGGGAAACTATCAGATAACAGTGGGTACTTGTTCTCTGGAACATGGAAGGGATACGGACCCATAACCACTGTTGTCTACTATGTATTTTCTGCAGAAAAAATAGACCCTGTGGAAGGTTGGCTTAAACGCCTTAATGAGTTCTCAGGCAGAGTGAATGCCTGGTGTGCTTTACAGGAAGCACGGTAGAGCAGCACTACAAGGAGTAAAACTCCATGCTACAGTGGGGTGACTCCACCATGAGGTTCCCAGGTCTGGGGTAATGCCTCGGCTTTGCAAGCCAAGTCATAGAGGCGTAGCACCGCAAATAGGCAGGTAGCCTAATGTTGTATGACGTAATTAAAGAGTTGTAGACAGCACTACAAAGGGGAGGATGGCCCCATGTTACAGTGGCATGACACCACGATGAGGTACCCAGGTAGGGGTAAAGCCTCGGCCTTGCAAGCCATGTCGTTGCGGCGTAACACCGCAAGGAAGCCTTAGGCTTCATGCTGAGTAGATTGGCACTACAAAGAGGCTGAGACCTCATGCTACAGTAGTATGACACTACGATGAGGTTCCCAGGTAGGGGTAATGCCTCGGCTTCAGGCCATGTCATAGCGATGTAGCACCGCAAGGAAGCTCAAGGCTTCATGCCATGTCTCTTTAATAAAGAACTCACCTATAGTGTATGGAAAGAGATATCAGGCCGTCTCTTGAAGGTAAACTTGTAGACGCCCAAAATTATACACTGAAACCAGGCTGGCACAGGGCCTTTAATGTGCAGCCAGAAGCACACGTAACTACACTTTGTGAGTGGGAAGAATTACAATTGTGGTGCAGAATTTAAGGCGTAGTCCATTCTTGTATCACATTGTTATTTAACCCATACGGGAAGATTAAAGTCGTCAGCGACATCTATCCTAATGCAAAATGGACAGTTACTATGGAGAACGCTCAACCCTGGACACATATATATGTTGTGATATATGGGAGATTGTTGGTGCTTTCTTTACATGGAGAGAGCTTGCTCTCAACATGCCTTGTAAAAGTTTAGTCCCACATCGAAAATGTACCATGAGTTATCTCAACATATATACTTGGTTGTGTTGTTGAGAGATGCACATGGGGTGGTGACCCTAAGGAGGGAACTATGTGGGTGATTTTACTAGGAGGTAAGAATAAGGCTCCAAGGATTAAGCATTAATGCTTTTGTCATTCTCTTGGATTAATTCCATTTGGAGCTAAGCCCCAAAGGGGCTTAGCGACTCGGACTCGGACTCGGGCTCGGGCTCGGACTCGGACTCGAAACTCGAGCTCATGGGCTTATGGACTCGCACCAGGCTGACTGTGCAGACTACAAGTCAGTTATGGAAAGACTGATTCAATGCGATTAATTCAGATCCACTTTTTGTGGGATTTAATTCAATCTTTTCATAAGATTTGAATTAATTTCATTGCCATCTTTGTGGGATTTAATTCAATCTTTCCATAAGATTTGAATTAATTTCATT
This sequence comes from Iris pallida, assembly GCA_029216955.1. Classification (NCBI taxonomy): domain Eukaryota; kingdom Viridiplantae; phylum Streptophyta; class Magnoliopsida; order Asparagales; family Iridaceae; genus Iris; species Iris pallida. The sequence goes on from JANAVB010044619.1 coordinate 10,253,509, forward strand.
GCTATCTTTGTGGGATTTGAATTAATTTCGTTGCCATCTTTGTGGGATTTGATTCAATCTTTTCATAAGATTTTAATTAATTTCGTTGCCATCTTTGTGGGACTTAATTTAATCTTTCCATAAGATTTGAATTAATTTCATTGCTATCTTTGTGGAATTTAATTCAATCTTTCCATAACTGAAAAGGCGGTTAGGGTTTCCACCCTCTCTCTATATATACTCTCTTCTGGCCTCCTTTGTGAGGTATTACGAATTTTATAAGTCAGAAAAGAGAGAGAAAGAGAGGGAGTTGCTGTCGCTATTGCAAGTCCATCCGAAGAGTCAGAACAGAGGTGACTTCGAGCGTTCCACAAGTTCTTCAACTTGCTGGTTCCTGGAAGTAATTCGTGTGGGGCAAATCTTGCTTTGAGCAACAGTGTTTTGACACCCCAGCAACTTTTCTTCATCTCATCTTTTTCTACATTATTGTAACTCATTCTGTCCCAATAGTAAGACGTTTGCAAGGAAGAACGAGAGATCTTCTCTTCTCTATTTTCTTCCTTTATATTGTAATCTGGCTATTTGGTTTTTTGCATCATCGTAGATCTTGAGTTTGATCACTACAAAGTTTTTTGTGTGACATCTCAGATCTCGATTGCATCAGTTTTCCATCTTTGGTCAAGCCCCGGGACTAACACTTCACACTATCAGCGTCTTGACAACGAGTCTTTAAGCAAAGTTCCTACGGAGGAGGAGACTTGACAGACTATCAAAGGCATGAACCCCCATAAAGCACCAGGACCTGATGGGTTTTCTGCTTCCTTTTACCAATCTAGCTGGAATATCATCAAATTTGAGATAATTGATATGATTCAATCCTTTTTCATTACTTTTGATATGCCTCCTTTACTCAACAAGACCCACACAAAAATTAAACATCGTTTTACTCAACAAGACACATTCTAATATGCCCTATCTCACTATGTAATGTTGGATACAAAATCATCGTCAAGATCATCACCAATACAATTGGCCCTATTCTCCATAATTTGATTTCTCAGTCTTAAATGCCTTCGTCCCTAGCCAACAGATATCTGACAATATCATCATCGCTCATGAAGTTTTTTAGTCCCGTGGCGGATCAAAGATGAGAACAAGGACCAGGAACAACAGAGGTTCACACAAACTTTCTAGTATGCCCTCTATTTAATCCTGATGAAAAGGTCCAAGTTTCTATACAAGCCCTCTATTTAATCCTGATGAAAAGGTCCAAGTTTCTATGCAAGGAACTTGCTCCCTGAACTTCTCGATTCAAACTAAGCATGGAAAACCCAAATTATAAGCATACAAAGAATAAATCTCGTTCTTTCTTACAAACGCAGTTGCAATTGAGATAGAACGTTCACAACATAAGAGGATGAAGAAGAAATAAACAAAGACGTTCTTTTCTTTGCATTCACACTCTACAATGAGATAGAACAAAAATACAACAAGAGAAGAACAAAAACCATCTCCTTGCTGGGGTGAACAGGTCACCGTTGCTCAAAACAAGGTTCGTCCCTAAACGATTTGCTCCCAGTAACCAGCAAGTTCACAAGAGAACTTCTGGAACACTCTGGGTCACGCTCAGGAAGACTTTAAACTCAAATAAGCATCAAATGCTCTCTACGTGAATAGACTCTGCTGCTGCTGCTCTCTGCCGCATAGACTCTGCTGGACTCGATTTATGGCCCCCACTTACTTTCTCTTTCATTTTTTTCTTTCAACTAAAATAATTAAGAAGAGTAGACTCTATTTATAGAGCTCACCAGCACCTATACGCGCATATAAAAGCAAATGTGCGCATACGCGCTTGGCTGGCCAATTCCCATAAAATTCGATCATAGAGTCCTATGCACCGACACAGTAGTACGTCGTACGATGACAACGCCATCTGTGCCACCCACGACGCACGTTGACAGTTGACAGAGCCATCTGCACCGCCCACGATGCACGCTGACAGCAGATAGCGCCGCTTTCGTCGCCTGACAGATGACAGCTCCGAAAGCAACCACGAATTATGCACCCCACGCCCGGAGGCATAGCTCCAGGACGTATAGGGCCTGGCCACATAGCACCTGGACGCATAGACGACTAACGCATAGCGCCTTGCGTGCACCTGTATAGCTCGCGCATAGTCAGGCACATATCCGACACAACATCATGCATATGCCTGTGCATACATCTCGAGCATGCGCCCACGCGTGCACCCGAACTAGCAACCATGCATGCAACTCGCACATAAAAGAGCGTACGAACGTCATGCAATGATGCTGACGAGCTAAGTGCAAAGTGCGTCATCAAAGCACCAACATTCGTCCTTCGTCCGAGTCCGAGTCGCTAAGTGCCTACGCCACCACAAGCCACACACACACACACACACGAACTTGTCTCCACGATCAACTAGTTAAGCTTGCACGTAAATGACATTAGCATGCAATCAAATTATATGAAAGTTACTGGCACCACAAGTCATATTGGACTATTAAGACAACGATCCTTCGTTTGTAGGTAGCTATCCCTGTAATGCTCCGCTCCGTATGGAGCATTACGATGAGTCGTTGACTCGAAGAGTTGCATTGACCCGATGAAGTATCGATGTGAATCGATGCAAGCGTTACGTTAGCCCGAAAGAAAGCTTTGAGTCGATTCGAATCTACAAATCGAAGCGATGTAAGGCATAAGTCCGATTCGAAAAAATATTGACTTTAGTCGATTTCGTGTGCATGTTACGCTTTTATGCTGAATTATAAGAGGTCGATATTTTGCCTTATTCACAACAGTGTCTGTAAAACAAAAACATCTCCTAACAACGGACTGAGGCATGGACACGGTAGGCCAAATATGTTGATTAGTTCAACGGAGCATGAAGTGCTCGAATGGTTAAGTCAGAAGAGTTAGCCATGCAACAAAGTTATGAAATCGAGCAGCATCAGCTCGGCAAAACAACAAGATATATCGACTTAAGGTGGGCGAGTTCTTGACCCTTCTCTCCTACTCCTTCATGCCTAATAAAATGTACCCTATTATGCTAGTGTGCCTATCGAGATAGCAAAGCAAGGCTCGAATCGAGTAAAGGTCTTAGTGTGTGTCGAACATTAAGATAGAACATTGAACAATCAACAATTGAGACGACGTGCACCAATTGCATGGGTCGCGATAGGACATTGATGGTATAACATTAAGCAAACTTGAGATGTGCATCAAGTGCATGACTCTGAAAACATCGAACAATAGGCCTAGAACATTGAGTATATGGCGTTGAACGTGCATCCGTGCATGGAGACTACGAAAATGAGTTAGTAAGCGAATTGGACAAGTTGTGGTGCAACGCCACAGAACTGTCAGAACATTGATAGGTATACTACGTGCATCAAAGTATGCAGTTGTGGCACAATTGTCATGCAACTGCTATTGTACGAAGAACTTGAGAACCGTCGGTTGAGTAGATGTGCGTATTAGGGTATCGTGCATCAATATGGATGTATTGGGGCATTGTGCTAAATGGAAGTAGAAATAGGCGAACATGTTTGGTTGTATGAAACTCTGGCATGTGTTGCATGGTCAATGGACTCGGATGGCCCGTACACGGGTGCGGCTTCCCTCGAACGGTTTCGACCAGGGCACCGGAACCGTTCGGCCTAGGAGCGAATTATGTTTGGTGTTCGTAGTGCACTTTATTAGGATGGGTTACAACCGGCCAATGTTGTGATAAACTATGATATCAGTAAGTTTAGGATCCTTCGGATACTGGACAAGCAATCCATACTTAAGCGATCGCCTGCTTACACATTGAGATACCAGTCCATTACGGCACGGAACGTCGTGACCTTTCACATAGTTAGGGCCGGTGAACTTGATATTAGCAATGGGTGTAGGCGCAAGTCCTAATTATGTTAAGTTTGTTGGTTGATTAGGTGAATTGCTATCGATTGTAGGCTTGGCAGATGGAGATGAAAGCGTGCACGATCACTATGCTTATATTCAGTATATGTCTAACCATATCTGTTGTAGGAACACGGTGGTGGACACATATATGATTCAGTTGCTATCGATAACATGCTTTACTGCTTTAAACCTTGTCATGAAACTGATCCTAAGGATAAATAGATCACCAAGTAATCTGCATGCTTCACTAATTTACTTAGTGTTGGTTTAGGTGAGTGGGTCTTGTTCAGTACAGCGAGGACGAAAGTACTGATCCCCTACCAGTTTGCTTGCTGGTTCAGGATATGTTCGGCTCGTAGCGGGGCTTGGCTTGGACGTGTCGAGGCATGAAGTCCTTAGTGTTTCGAGATGAGCTACCGTATTTGTCACGACCCGTACCCGGTATAGGGGTACGAGTACGTAACAGCGTCCAGCCTACGTCGCAACATCAGTGGTAGAACGCTGTCTATATCACTAACTTCCTAGCTCACACAATAATATAATATACATGTCATAGATCTCAACTCCAAAGGGAGGACAAGTATAATGATATGGTAAGTACTCAATTACAATCTAAAGCACGATAAGATATCAAAGAAATCTGATTAACTAAAAAGTCTCAAACATCAACATCCAAATACAATATCAAAATCCAAGTCTCAAATACAATAACAAAATCCTTTCTATATATACAAGCCAAGTGTTCTAACGGTGAATCTATCACAAAGCTAAAGCTAGTAAATGAGTCTCTTGGTAATCACTCCTGAGAATCAGGACCCATGATAGCTATCCCCACCTCGGATTCGTAGTATGTGGGACACAAATCCCCTGAGCAGTCATCTGAAAAATATATCCAGTCATGATGGAACGAGCATATCTCCTCTAGCAATTCCAATTAAATGACAAAGACTATAAAACAATTATAGTAAGTAATACATGATAAATCATGGAAAGAGTGAGTCAGAAAGGAAAATAGAATAACATTAAACTCATTAAACTAAAGTACAAGAAGAGTGAATATGGTAAATCCGAAGAACATGATAATGAAGACTGTAAATAAAGATAACTAGGCCAGAACATGTGTGATGTGAGTTCAGTTAGTATAATGTGAGTCAGATGTGAATTCAGTAGAAGACACTAAACTAGTGTGTTCTTGAAATATCGCTTTCAACATGTAAACGGCTAGGGGTAAATATGGCACATCGTAAGCTTGGCAAGCGTGCGACTGCTATCTTTCCATATTAGACCAGTAGGGGTGTTTCCAGCATGATTGGAAATATTTATGTCTATTCGAGTATTTCTTCGACCTGACCAATACAAGTGAATCCATATCCCAACACGTAAATCAAGTACAAGTCCAGCCAGAAAGTAAGTGATACCCGTAGATGATTCCAGTAGGTGGTTCCAGTGAGTGATTCCAGAAATAGAGGCCAGACAAGTATAATACATGTGTCGCAAGTGAATGAATCCAAAAATACCAATCCGTGTCATGACAGAGAATAAGGTAATACTATACTAGAAGCTAAATCATAATAATCATCAGGTAAATAAAAACTATCAGAGAATATGCTCGCATGTCGTCCTGAGAAGTAGATATGGATCGATGCCCAATGTGGAGTCACAAGGACCTATATATGAGATATACAGAGTTATTTGGTGTTCTAGAGTAAACAGTATATTTAAATGCACCAATTATATGCTTCTAGGCCTTTTCTAGGTCATGGAAGTCAAACTGGGTCAATGCTAGTCAAACTAGGTCAGAACTAGATTTTGGAGCCTTACCTTGCCTTAACAAGGTACACTAGTCTATTTTAGGTCATAACCCTAGGTATTTACCAAGTTAGGATACCCATTGGTACCATGTAATATTCTACCTTATTATCCTATACCCTCATCTTATTACTTAAACTATAACCCATAAGTGAAACCCATATCTAGGACTTACCCTTTCTACCTATCTTTGTAGATACCATATACCCTTATATATAATGTTTGCTAATGTCCCTATTCATGTATACCAATACATATATAACTATACCCTATGAACCATAACTCATATATAATCTAGATACCCATGATATATCATTTGCCCATGTATATAACTATTATCGATATCTCCTTTATGTACTAGGTATTATCTACATGCCATATATCCACAACTATATCCTTACACCCAATTGAGACTAGGTAGCATTACACTTCTATGGATGCTAAACCCATTACTTTTATGTCACACCTTATCACCCTACCTAGACATACTCTACACATCCAAGACTCCAATACATAAGTTTAACAAGTATCCATATGATATTCTAACCTATATGCAAATGTATAAATACACCTACTCTATACACATGCACCCATGCCAATATCCCATAGATCTCATAAGTATCTTCCCATGATACCCTACTCTGGAAACACACATCTATAAATGTATATAGGTACCCCTGCCTATGACCACATCTCTGTTATAAAACACACACACACACAAAAACTAATTTCTCCACACTCTCTAGACTAGCACACACATCAGTCATACTCCCTTCACTACACAACATGCTCCATATGCCCCCACACATACACAACACTCACTGCTAGCTAAAACATAGCACACATTCCCTAATTTCACTAATGTGGATTCACTCACTGACATTCACTCCCTCACATGTGTCCCTAACACTCATGACAGTCCCTTAATTAGGATAGAACACTCTCATACTCAGGTCCATTCCAATCACTTATAATGACTGAGACTATAAGTCCTATAAAACTAATACTCCGATACATGATTCCCCTACTCTAACCAGGTCAGGCAGTCCTCAATTCCATTCATACATGTGCACTTATTGCGTAGGTTCACACCTGCCTGCTACTGCTATGTAGGCCATGCCCTGCTATAAAATAGGCATACTGGCCTATGGCCAAGACCCATGCCCCCAAATGCCTTGTCACTTGCAGGTGGCAAATTGGCCCTGCATTTCAAATGCAAGCCACAACAAACTGTGACCCCTTACTGTCCTATTAACTGAACGCAGGGGTTTAATCTCCCCTCTCACATGCCCGAGCCTATTTTGTCCTACACTGCTACTAATGCTATGCTCTCCTTGGTCCAAGCCTAACTCCCTCTAATCTCTTCTACTCTATTGTCAGTTCCTATTATCAGTAACACATACAACCCAATATACTATTATTCATGACCACTGTTGTAAACTCAAACCTGAGCCCTCTAAGTTACTGCCATTGCACACACTCTTCATTGCTAAACACCTCAAACACTTGTCCTACCATTTATGATACTGATACACTAAAGAGCCTCTATATATATAAACATGGTTCAGTTGCAACCTGTAAGATGGTTGATACCATGATCCCTATATAGAAGATGCATCACAATAATTGGCAACCCAAGGTTAAAGGACAAATACTAAGGACTAATATGGTCTGGACAAGGAGACTGAGGTAAAGAGATGGAAGACTGAACATAAAGAGTGACTGATATCAATAAAAGTAGAGCCTTCTCTTCACTGTAACAGAGACTAACCATATGATGATGACCGAACATAAATACTCATGATTGATATGAAGACAATTAAAGGACTGTAACATTTGTAATATGGTCAAGGACTGATACCAGTAAGATATCCATTGACTGATACACAAGTGGGTATCATGACTGATACAGGTTCATGTGTTAAACAGGGTTGATCATTGTTTGCCATGAAATATAAAAGAACAGAACAATTATCGGAGGACTAGACTTTTACTTCCCAATACAAACTCGCTTGTACAAAGAAAGCCTAGGGACGAAAACCTAGGTACAGCAATCTAAGTACAATTGTTTATTTTAGATTCTGGAGGGTGACGATAGAGGCTCGGGAAAGCGACGGCAGCTCTGCCTTACTCCTTGAACGATCGGGTGCAACCTTGGCTCTTGTAGAAGAACTGCTGGGCGTTGATGAAGAAATGCTCTCTTTCTTCAGGCTCTCTGGCTCTCTATGTCTCTCTCTGTATATCTCTCTCTGTCTCTGTGTATGTCTTTATTTCTCTCTCCGTATATGTCTCTGTGTATCTTTTTTTTGTATCCTTGCAAGGGAATGGCACCCTGCTATTTATAAGAGTGGGGGGCTTCACTAGGGTTTACAATGGTTGCCCATTCTTGAAAGTCGGCGGCTAAGGATCACTGGATCTGGGCCGTTCATCGAGATTTGAGCAATAAATATGATTGCATCAAATCTTTTGTGGGTAATAATGCTGATTGACATAAATCCTCCGGATTTGTCATGCCAACCTCGGATTTCTCGACACATGTCTTTAATCTGCTTATTTGTAAATGATCTGATTTGATCCCAATATTTCATTGGGATTTGTTGAGAGATTTCGATCAATCTGATGCCACGTGTCGCGCTATCATGCCACGTGTCGAGCCATTGCAGAAATCTGAGCCGCAGAAAGGTTGCTCCTCATTGAGCCGCATAAGGCTGACCACGTGTCCAAGCTGCTTGAGAGTGGCCCGCATAGTAATGATTTGAGCCACATGAGTGTGGATGACCGCATGAGTGAACCACATAGAGATAGTCCTCGTGAGCCGCATGGAGATGGTCCTCGTGAGCCGTATGGAGCCAGTCTTTGTGAGCCGTATGGAGCTAGTCTTCGTGAGCCGCATGGAGCTAGTCTTCGTGAGCCGCATGGAGCTAGTCTTCGTGAGCCGTATGGGGCTAATCTTCGTGAGCCGCATGGGGCTACTCTTCGTGAGCCGCATGGGGGAGTCTCCGCTTTGGCCACATACGACTGTCCACGTGTCAAGGCCGTATGATAGTTTCTGACTCTCGGAGGATCGTGTCAGAGATTTTCTTCGCTTCCTAAGGAGTCCGTCATTATGAGAGAGTCATAATTATATCTTTGTGTCAGAACTGTCACCTTGTCAGAGCTGTCAGCCGTCAAGGCATTTAATGCGGTAATGGACAAGGGGGAGAGCTGTTTTGCAGGCCACGTGGCTCCTCCTTAAGCCGCATAGAACTTGTTTGAGCCGCATAGACGTTCGAGCCGTATGAATACTTGAGCCGCATGAACTCTCTGAGCCACATGGGGTTCTCTGGCCGCATGGATCTTTCTTTATTCTTTTCCATGCTTCTACAAGACCCCCTTCAAAGTTTTTAATTTGCAAAATTGAAATACTTTGAATAAGAAGCATGGCCATGTATAAATTCTCCTGACCGTATATGAGATCCTGGCCGCATGGACGTCTCAGCCGCATGGCCTCCTCAGCCGCATTGGCCACCCAGCCGCATGATTTGCTGGCCGCATAGGCTGTCTGGCCGCATTGACTCTGGCCGCATGGGCTCCTTGCCACGTCTTTATGTGTCACGCCCCAGAACCAGAATACTGGCAAGTAGGGACGGACAAGGCCAGCTACGTATAGCAAAGTACTCCAGTACTCCGAAACAACGTATAAGCTGTATAGATGGGGGTCACTGCTACAAACCAACAGTCAATCCTAGGTCACATGGTCCTAGATATCTCAGTCTCAGACAAGAAATAAAGTACAAGAATATGATCATCATGCATATAAGACAGTAAAGCATCCCAAACCATAATATATAGATGATCATGAAGCTAGTAATACAAAATGAAGAACTAGCAAGACTAAGTAATACATGATCAGCTCTAGCTGCAGTCTAGAAATATAACATCATGTCTAAGCCCGAAGGCCGAATGTCAAGTCCAAAACACGAGCTAAACACGTGCTCGGTGGCTAAACGCCTCAAAAGAATATGTACAGAAAAGAGTGGGTAAGAGAAAGAACACCCACTCAAGTCCCCTGGTGCTCCGGGTGGTCACCATCGAGAGGAAGGTCCGGAAGATCCTCGGGCTCCTCAACTAGATCTGGTCAATGCAAAACCAGTGGGGTCAAACCCCCAATAGCAAGTACCACAAAGGAAGCCAATCTATGAACTAAAACCAATCTAATTCTAACAAGCAATGGATAGAGACATAAAGGTAAAGCTAATCGAAACTTGTGCACTACCAATGCACTTATCCCGATGAGAGATAATAAACAAACAACATGTCATATAGAGTTAACTGTAGATATGTAAAAGAAGACATCATTTGTAAACCTGTCATGTGGGCATTTTAAAGGAAACTTGTCATGTAAGGCATTTAAAGAAAACTTGTTAACTTGTCTTGTAGAGCATGTTAAGTAACTAGAACATGTGAGCATATTATATAACTGGAGCATGTGAGCATGTCATGTAACTGGAGCATGTGAGCATGTCATGTAACTGGAGCATGTGAGCATGTGGTGAAGCCGAGCATGTAGTAGGAAGAATAGCATGTAAGGAATGACAGGAAGCTAAGTACTACAATAAGATAAACTGGAGCAAGACTAGACTAGACAAGAATGGACTCCATCCATCAATCACGGCCAAGCAATGATTACGGCTTGATACTTTAGCTAACTAGGGTTGTCACAATCCTAATTACTAACAAATGCAAGTCTGAGAACTCCAAGTCCGGTTACCTGCCTGCTGCCACCTATTGGTCATGCCGGAAAGTGATTACAAGTATGACTTTGTGCTCCCACGCGACGGTGAAGCTGGGAGAGTGCTCATCTCGACGGATAGCTCCAAACCCTTAAACTAAATGTTATAACGACCTAGACCAAAGGCAACAGGTAACTGGGAAATCCTCGCCACCCATGTTCTAATGATCAATCTAATTAAATAATCCTTACCATTTTCTTGGATTCTGGGTATGGCATTCCGCAGAATCCATCCTAGACATGAGCATGCAAGACTGGACAAGACAAACAAGATTGTGCACTATAACAAGCCACAACAAGACATGACAATATCAAGGCAAGAGTGCGCTACGACGAGCCACTATCAAGGAGCTAGACATGTACTAGAATCAAAAGTGTGCCATGACAGGCCACTATCATCTAAGCAAGAAAAGACATGTTCAAGAGTGCACCACGACGGGTCACTATCAAGTAGGCAAGAAGACATGGCAACAATTATCATAGCTTGTAAGAAAGAATCTATCAAAAGACATATCATGGCATGTAGAGAAGAATAGTCAAGGCTAAGTACATTTCATAAAATAGTTGAACATATGCTAGTATCAAGTCTATATAGGGTATACAATCATTTTCTAACTATGCAAGATCATCTAATCATGTTAAGAAATCATTACAATCGAAGAAAATATCAAAAATGGACAAAAACGGACAGAAACGGACAAAAACAGACAAAAATAGCCTAACCGGATTATCCGGCGGATTACTGCGGATTTTCGGCAGATTTTTCGGATTGAAACAGCAAGTTTTGTGGTGCAAGTTCGGATTTTCCGACGGATTTCCGCGGATTTCCGACGGATTTTCCGAACCATCACAGAAAGTTGATTTTTGAACTCAAAACTTGTTTCGGCCATAAAAACTTCATTTTAAATCAAAATTCGGATTTTCAAAAGTCAAAATTGTATAGAATTGAATTTCCTACAACATAGAAGTATTAGTTTTCGCAAATCAAAATATTTGATAGATCAATATCTCAAAATACTCCCAAACAGAGGTTCTCGGGACACCGAAACGGGTTCCGATTGCCACCAAACTTAAAATCCATGATATACAAACTATGTGAGGGCCTCATATATGTACATGTTACCAAGATCCATGATGGTAACACTAGTATCACTCTTGATACCAAGTTTTCTACTAAGTCCATATTGGATTTTAACAGAAAATCAAATCTAGCTTAATCAAATTTTTGAAACGTGCATATAGATGAGAATCATAAGAAAAACATATTTAACATAATGAGTTTAAGGCAATTCTAAACATTTAACACCAAGAAAAACAAAAATGACAACCAAATAATATGGTTCATGGATTTGGCAAGATGTACTTGCCTAGGTTAAGCTCCAAGCCTAATCTTCTACTTCTCCTCCTAGGGGGGTTAGACACCACACCCAAGGCCTCAAGGCCAAGCTCTTGGCAAGCTCCAAGGGGGAGAGAAGGGAAGAAGAAATGAAGAGAGAGTGAAGAGAATGAAAAGAGAGATGAGAGAGAAAGTGAAATGGTATATATAGAAGGGGGAATTAATCTTAGCCGTTGGATCATGATCCATGTGAAAATCTAGGTCAATCATGGCCATTCAAACAAAACCAAATGTCCATTGGATAATAGAGTGCATCTACACTATTCACGAAAATATCTAAATACTATTCACGAAAATATCCAAAATACTATTCACGAAAATATCCAAAACACTATTCATGAAAATATCTGAAATCGAAAATATCCAAAATGTGGAAAATCCGTCTGGACGATATGCCGTCGGTATACTCCGGTATACTGGCGGTATGCCGGCCAAGAAGAAAATCTATAAGTTTAGGAAAATTTTTAAAGCATTACGAAAATCAAAGAAATACGAAATACACTACAAAATACGTATCCGTATATAAATACCGATACTGTGAGACGAGTCTCACATTATGCCATGTGTGTAGATCTTTTGCATTGATTGTCGCTATTTTTGGGGCAAGATCCCAAGAGTTTGGTCAGCTAGTTTGTCTCGATAACCGAAGAGTCGGTTACGTTGTACGAGGTGTCGGTCTATGGCCCTCCCTTTTTCTTCCTATAAATAGAAGGGTATTTAGACGGACTTCTCTCTTGTCTTCAACTCTTCTTGACTCAGATCTCTGTCTTTTTTTCTTCCTTCCTCCGATCATCAGACAACAATGGCTCCCAGGTCTTCCAAGACTGTGACGAAAGCTGCGATGAAGGGTAAGAAATCGGCTTCGTCTTCGACTGTCGCATCCCCCGTTCACCTTGACGTCCACATTGCCATCGAAGGTAAGGATTGTGTAGAAGCTTGAATACTTCGAAACCCTAACAGAGCCGGCGCTGCTGCATGCTTTGTGCACAAGCCTTTGATGCAAACTGTTCAAATTGCATGGGCCGCATACGCGTCCCATGACCGAGCCGCATGGGGGTATAACCCATGTCCGAGCCGCATGAGAATTGTCTTAATGAGCTGCATGAACACTTCTGAATGTCTTCTGACGGTTTTTTATTTCCTTTGTCTTTGGTTCTTTGCAGTATCTCTACCGGCTGCTGGGATCGCAGTGACAGAGGAGCCACCGCCTCCTTTCATCAAACAGGAGTCATCCTCTGTTAAGGAGGAGGCGATGAAAGAAGAACAGGCGCCTGAGGGGGAGGGCAGCCTTCAAAATATCGAAACCGCTGAGGGTGTAGCGCTGGAAATTCCAATTCTCCTGCTCTGGACGAGAATCCTTCTCAATTACATCCTTCATATGCAAGGTGGTTGAGGGAATGGTATACGCGCTTCCGCAACTAGAATTCAGGGGCTTCTCGTAGATGTCTATCTTGTCTTTAATTTTTTGCTGTAGTCTTCGTTTTATTTTTCTTTCTTTCTTGTCTGCATGAAGAACTTCTTTGACTTGCTTGTAGTCGTGTGGATGTAACCGATTTCTGAATGAATGGAATATATTTGCTTCACTCTTTTGCTTTGTAATAGTCATCTTATTGGGATATTTTGCGTGGACCTATTGCCCCTAACGTATCCTGGTTTTGGATACGGACAATAAGTTTAAAAAGGAACCAACATACTTACTCAGAGGTACTGAGGACATGGTGAGCATGAGGGTTTCTTTGACGGAGCCTTCCTACTCAGACGTAATGAGGACATGGCAGGAGTGGGCTCAATGAAGGATATTTGTGGTCAACAGAGGACATTTGTGGGCCTATTACCCTTGGCGTACCCTGGTTCAGGGTATGAGTAATAAGACGAGAGAGGACCAACATACTTACTCAGAGGTAATGAGGACATGGTAAGTACGAAGGTTTTACCATGGAGTCTTCCTGCTTAGAGGTAACGAGGACATGGTAGGAGTGGACTCAGCGGGGAATATTTGTGGACCTATTATCCTTGGCGTACTCCGGTTATGGGTACAGATAATAAGCCGAAAGGGAAATCATCATACTTACTCAGAGGTAATGAGGACATGGCAAGCATGAAGGTTTCTTCGACGGAGCCTTCCCATTTAGAGGTAATGAGGACATGACAGGAGTGGGCTTAATGAAAGAGGGTACATAGAATGACTCAGAGGTGATGAGGACATGAAAATTCTATGTAAGGGGTGATTTGTTTTTGGCGGAAGTGAAACGACTCAGAGGTAATGAGGACATGGCCGTTTTGGAAATTTGTGGATCGATTACCCTTTTTGTGCACTGGGAGTGCGGGTAGTGGATCATGAGGGAGGATCTCTTCCAGGAAGAAAGTTCAGAGGTAATGATCATACATGACTTACTATTTGAAAGAGTGACCAGAATGTGAGTTCAGAGGCACCTGCGGGTACATGACTCGATAATCTAGAATATTGTGAAAGTGTGAGTTCAGCGACACCAGCGGGTACATGACTCGATAATCTAGAATGTTTGTGGGTGTGAGTTCAGCGGCACCTGCGGGTACATGACTCGATGATCTAGAAAATGTTTGCAGATGTGAGTTCAGCGGCACCAGCGGGTATAGGACTCGTTAATCTGGAATGTCTGTGGATGTGAGTTCAGCGGCACCAGCGAGTACATGACTCATTAATCTGGAATGTCGTTCAGACATAATATTTCTTCAGAAACTTGCCATTGACGGGCAACATGAGCAAGTCTCTATTTTGTTTTATGAGGCGGTAAGCACCGTTGGAGAATACAGCCTCGATGATAAATGGACCTTCCTATTTTGGCTAGAATTTGTCGGCGGTCTTGTGAGTCATGACCATCGGCTTCCGGACTGCCAGAACGAGATCGCCCACTTGGAATGTTCTGATTTTGACCTTCTTGTTGAAGGCTCCAGAGATGCGTGCTTGGTATAGCTCGATCCTTTGCTGAGCAAGGAGGCGATTTTCATCTAAGGCCTCTAACTCTTATAGCCGGCGATGGTAGTTATCATCCGTCGTCAATTGATAAGTGAGGGCAACGCGGAGCGAGGATATTTAAGTCTCCAATGGGAGAACTGCCTCACTCTCGTGCACCAGGGAGAATGGTGTGTTCCCTATGGCCGTTCAGACCGTGGTACGGTACGCCTATAAGCACTCACCAAGCTTCTCGTTCCAGTCGCGTTTGTTGGACGATACAAACTTCTTGAGTAACTTAATGATGGTTTTGTTGAATGCTTCTGCCAACCCATTTGCTGCTGGATTGTATGGCGTCGAAGCAATATTCTGGATGCGGTGCTTGTCGCAGAACAGATAGAAGGCGTGGCTTACAAACTGTGGACCATTATCGTGGATGATCCTTTGGGGCAGTCCAAAGCGATAGATGACATGATGCTTGAGGAAGCTGATCACGTTCGAAGTTTTGACTTCTGCAAGCGGAACAGCTTTCGTCCATTTGGAGAAGTAATCCGTGATCGCGAGTATGAAGCGATGTCCACGGGAGGAAGGTGGAGCGATCGGACCGATGATATCCATTCCCCATGCTTCGAATGGCCAGGATGCCACTGTCGAATGTAGATGGTTGGTGGATGAAGTCCGCGTGGACTTGGCAGGCTTTGCACTTTCTTGCATAGTCTATCGCATCTGCTACCATCGTGGGCCAGTAGTAGCACATTCAGCAAAGACGGTCTTGTAATTTAGGGCCAGGATGATGGGCCCCGTAGACACCGTCATGAGCTTCGCGTACGGCTTCCTTGGCTTCGACGTTTGACAGACACCGAAGTAATAATCCATCGTAGGATCGTCGATACAGTATTTTCATTTCTGTATCGTAGAAGAATCTGAGGGAACGCCTTCTGATGGGGGTGGCTTCCTTCGGGTTCTCGGGCAGGATATCGTAGACGACGAAGTCAATGAATGGTTGTCTCCAATCTGGGACATCGTCAATCGTCCGGGCGGAATAACTCGTCACAAATTGAACGTTGTTTTGGAAGCAGACCAGTTTGTGGCCTATCACATCTACCGATTGATGAGTATGATTTGGCACAGCTAGGGAAGCGGCCGGGCCGGCTAAGGCATCGGCTTCGATATTTCAGAGTCTGGGAACGTGCTCGATGAAGAACCCCTCAAACGACGAGATGATGTCGATCGCTATTTGGTGATAGGGGATCATGTCTTCGTGGCGGACTTCGTATGAGCCCCGGATCTGGTTGACGATTAACTGAGAATCGCCGTATGTTTCAAGATATTCTACCCCCAGCTCTCTGGCAAGTTGGAGGCCAATGACCAGAGCGTTGTACTCGGCCACATTGCTAGAGCAGGGTTCTGTGAGAGAATAAGCACGGTTAATCACCAATCTGGAAGGGGAGACCAGCACCACCCCGACTCCGACGACGATGTTGCCCTTGGGTCCAGTTCTTGAAGCACCGTCGAAGAACATTCGCCATATATCATCGTGAGAGGTTGCATGCGAGTCGACGACCTCATCTGGGATTCCTTCATATATTCTGGACGACTCCGAGCCCGGGTGGGCTGCCAAAAAGTCTGCCAGGGCTTGACCTTTAACAGCCTTTTGTGGGACGAAGATCATATGATAAGGGGACAACAATATTGCCCATGTAGCGAGGCGAGAGCTGAGTACCCCTGGTTTAGTCATGAGGACCCTAAGAGGGTTGATTCGTGAGATCACATGTATGGTTTGTCCTGTGACATAGTGTCGCGTCTTCTGAATAGCGAACACCAGGGCGAGACATTCCTTCTCCACGACGGTGTATCGGTGCTCTGGCCCAATCATCATTCGACTGAGGTAATATATGGCCTGTTCATGGCCTGTATCGTTGTTTTGTGCCAGCAGAGCCCCGAGGGAATGTTCTATTGCTCGTACATAGAGCAGGAATGGTTTTCCAGCAACCGGAGCCACCATGACTGGAGGGTTCGACAAATATTCTTTGATGATGTCGAAGGCCCGCTGACATTCTTCGTCCCATACGAATGAGACGCCTTTCTTCATGAGATGGGTGAATGGTCGACATTGCCCGGAGAGGTTAGAAATGAACCTCCTGATGTAAGCTAACCTCCCTTGAAGGCCTCTGAGTTCGCGGAGATTTCTCGGGGGACCCATCTCCATAATTGCCTTCGTCTTTTTAGGGTCTACATGAATACCCTGGGCGGTGATGATGAAACCCAAGAACTTCCTGCTGGATACACCCAGGAAGGATTTTGTGGGATTTATCTTCAGATTGTGCGCTCGCATCAGGTCAAACACCGTCCTCAGATCCTGCAGATGGTCTCCCTTACAACGACTCTTGACGGCGATGTCATCAACGTAGCACTCCACCGTCTTACGTAAGTGTTCTCTGAAGATGATACTCATGGCTCTTTGATATGTGGCACCGACATTCTTCAAACCGAAAGGCATGACTGTGTAACAGTACGTGCTAATCGGTGTTCGGAATGATGTATACTTTTCGTCGTCGGAAGACATCTTGATTTGTTTGTACCCCGAGAAGCCATCCATGAATGACATACGTTCGAAGCCGCATGTGTTGTCAATCATGATGTCTATGATAGGGAGGGGGAATTCATCTTTAGGACATGCCTCATTCAGATTGCGGAAGTCGATCCAGATTCGAATCTTTCCATTCTTCTTGAGGACCAGAACTATGTTGGCGACCCAATCCGGATGTTGTTCCTCACGAATGAAGCCTCTGGCTATTAGTTTGTTGACTTCGGCTTCGATCGCATCCATGATGCCTGGGCGGAAGCGTCGCTGTTGTTGCTTGACTGGCTTTGCATCCGGCCGAATGTTGAGTTTGTGAAGAGCAACCTCGGGGTTTAGTCCTGGCATGTCTTCATAGCTCCATGCGAACACATCAATATATTCTTTGACAAGTTCCAACAGCGATTCTCGCTCTTTGTCTGTTAGGCTTTTACTAACGAAGATTGGTTTTGGAGAAGATTCGCTACCGAGATCCACTTGTATAACCTCATCTTTAGTAGGGGGTTCTCTCAGTTCGAACCATTTTTTCTATTGTGTATCCAACTATTGGGCCCACGGCTCTAGCTCGAGGATTTCAGGAATGTCTTCATCTTCTTCATAAGCGTCGGCGAATACCATGTTGACTGACAGGACTTGTCTAAATATGTCTCCGATGCTGGTATCCGAGTCAGAAGTTGGTAACCCGGTTGAATGTGACTGCCAGTCACATTCTTCATCTGAACTCTCAGGGGTCGTCGTGGGTGTTACATACCCTAATCCACATCGAGTTTTGCTATAGTAGTCCCGTGGTTTGCCAGCCGGGACCGGTGGCTTCAAAGGTAATCGTCGCCCGGTGCCGTAGTTCAAGCCTGGCGTAGTCTCCAGATCATATCCCTATTTTTGCATGAGATATTTGGATTGGGGGCTATAAAGATACAGAGGCAGTCTTCCAGCATCTGGTTCAAGGTCGACTTCTTCTATGGTGAAGGGATGCAGATCGTCCTTCCGGCCGAAGATGATTGGATGATCCCCTCCCTCGATTATGCGGTAAGCATCTTCCACTGGAGTAAGCTGGATTACGGTGTACACATTTGTCACCTGTGTGTGTAGGTGAGTGCCTATACCATGTTCCATAGCATACATTGTACACAGCTTATTGAGCTCGAGGTAGTTCAAAGATAGCCCTTTATTGATGAAGTAAGGTATCTTTTCTAGGGGGATTACATCATCTGCGAAGGGAACATCAGTGTGGGCAGCCACATACTTGGCTAGCTCCGGTTCCACTTCGGCTACCCCCTGTATAAACGAAGACTGAGAGGACGACCTGGGCAGCTTGATCGTCAGAGGTTCAGCTGGTGGAGCAGAGCGTGGAGTTGTTGGCAGGCTAGCGACCCCAGCTTGGTACTTGATGCTGGACGGGGAGTGGTTGGTTCGCTAGAAATCCCAGACCTTACATCGGGATGACGACTCTTCTTGGAAAGGCGTGTCGTCATCGGCTTGTCGGAGGGATTGAGCTTCTCCGTTTGCGGCTGGTCGACTCTCGGCAGTCTGATTGTCAGTGGCTCCGTTATGGGTCTTGGCACTCGGCCAGACCTTGGCAGCCGGATTATCATCTGCTCTTCTTGCGCCGAGAGGCTGATTGCGTCCTTACGCAGAGTGGCTGTAAGGGGTGCGAACTTGCCAGGTTTGTGAGCTTGGAGGTGGATCGTCAGAGGTTCTTCTGATCCTGTGGCTGTCTCGGTACGAGCTTGCACCTCTCCTTCACCAAGGTGCTTCTTCGACTTTTCGTACAGGCAGGAGTCTGAGTAGTAGGATTTGACCCCTTTGAAGGGATCGATATCAGCAAATTCTGTCCTCACGAACTCGTGTTTGTCGACATATTTGAAGCACTGGTGCAGCGTGGAATGCACGATCATATAATCGTTAATCCAAGGGCACCCCAAGAGGATGTTGTAAGAAGTGTCTGCATCTATGACGTAGCAGGTGACTTCTGATTGGAGATTGCCAATCTGACACTTCAGACGAATCTTCCCAATTGGGTAGCTCCTGCCCGAATTTAAACCGCTAATGGCGGTGCTTGTAGGCGTCAGGCAATGGATTGGGATGCGGAGATGATGTAACAGACCCTTCGGAATAATGCTTATGGAAGAGCCAGGATCAATGTGCATCCGATCCACCTTTACGTCGCCGATGTATTCAGTGTAGTATAACGGGCGATCGTGCAGGTTGGTTTTGATGAGCATGTCCTACGGAGTGAAGACAAGTTGGGCATCGCTTCCGTGCAAGCGCTGTCTTGGAGATCTACAGGCGGGTTTTCTCCCGTGAGGTTGACCTCAGCCAAGTACGCGTCGGTAGTTTGGAGTGCATCGCTCAAAGCCGCACGAACAACTTTTGATAGTCTCAGAAGCTCGTATAATGACAACTTGGCCGGTGTGTTGGCCAATTGTGCCAAGATGTCGAAGTTGTAGGGCTTCTCCAGCCCCTGCGGTGCCTCTTTTCGGAGGGATTTGTCAAAGCGAGTCTCTTTCGGCCTAGGCTTGTCGGTCGTCGGAAGCTGAGCCGGTCCCGGAGCGTCAGTTGTAGCGGGCTGATGATCTTCAACCTAGTTGTCAGCCACAGGTTGGGATTGTGCCCCAGACCGCGTGACGACGGCTGTAGCTTCTTCGATATCTGCCGAGATTGTACGGCAGGACCTGACTTTTCCACTCTTCTTCTTGCGAATGGAAGATGGCGTGGGCTGAGTCACTTCTGTTACCAAGTCTGGATGGACCAACATAACCTCCCCTCGTGATGTGGTGAGGGGTACTAGACCAGCAGCCTGATCTCGGGGAGGTGGAAGATTAGCAATCTCTATTATCGCCAGAGGGATGGGTACCACACCGTCTTGAGCTTCGGTTGGAGAAAAGCTGCCAAATTGTGCTGACACCATATTGGCTGCCACAGTTACCTTTTCGAAGTCGATGGCCAGAGCGTTCGAATCGATGAGATTTTGATGTACTGTTTCAGTTGGTAGCAGTCGTGTGTGGCATGGTGGACGTAGCGGTGGTAATGGCAGTACTTTGGATTCTCCATGTCTGTCGGCCGAGGTTTCTGTCTTGGTGGAGGAAGCTGAATTCTGTCGCCTTGTATGAGCATGTCCAAGATGGGCTTGACGTGACCGTCTTCGAAGGAGTAAGTGATTTGCGACCATTGTTTGTCTGCCGGCTTTGGCTCAGGTTTCTGTGCTGTATCGGCCACCATAGCCTTCTTACCCCTGTTGTCCCGATTGTTGGAGGGGCTACCCCCATTGTCATTGTTGGTGTTGGGATGCTTGCCCTTGTTCTCTCCGTCCGAGATGTGCAATCCCAATTGGCGAGCCTTCTTCAATCGTTCTTCGACGCTTGTGGCACTGATGATAAACGTCTTCCAGTCCTTGAATTGACTTTCGCCCATACAGAGACTGATTGTTGGGAGCAATCTCTTTTGGCAAATTTCAATTAGAGAGGAATCCGGATTTCCAGACGGCAGCTTCATTGCGGTTTGGCAAAACCGCTCAATATAATTTTTTGTCAGCTCTTTCTCCCCTTGGACGACGTCCATGAGGGTGGACATTGTGATGTCCTGCCCTACTTCATAGAATCTCTCCAAGAACATGTACTTGAAGCCGGCGAAGGAGTGGATGCAGTTGTTTGGCAGGTTGCGGTACCAGTCGAAGGCGACTCCTTCCAATGCCCCGACGAATAATCGTGTGAGGATGGTATCATCATGGGGCAGATGGTCGGTGGTGACCTCGAAGTAAGTGATGTACCGACTTGCGGAGGTCTTGCCATCATAAGGATTGATATTGAACGGCTTATATCTTGGTGGGAAGGGGACATCCCTCCATGCAGCAGGGTACGGTTGCCGTATTCTGAGGTCTTGGGAATTTTCTCGATCATGAAACATGGCTCGGAGCTCATGGACCTCTCTTCTCGCTTCGCGAGCGTCATCCACGGCGGTGGGGGCCGTTA
The DNA here is from genome assembly GCA_029216955.1 of Iris pallida. Lineage (NCBI taxonomy): Eukaryota > Viridiplantae > Streptophyta > Magnoliopsida > Asparagales > Iridaceae > Iris > Iris pallida. The sequence goes on from JANAVB010044619.1 coordinate 10,274,872, forward strand.
CTTCAGGAGGATTGTTGCCTGGGTTCGGTGCCGCTAAATTCGAGTCCGCATTGACCGCGGGACCCACGCTTGTTTGGCCAGGCGTTCCTCCCTGCAGAGTTAGAAGGGCCGCTTTGATCTCGTCTACAGACTTGACCAAGGCAAGCAGTATGGCCTCTAGAGTGCCGATGCATTGGCGATCACTGGAACCGCCTTGGTTACTGTCCGTCATGAATACCGTCCTTACGTGAGGAGAGATGGACGGAGCGGTGGAGGAAGCGCCCTCCGAATCATACCACTGTAGTGAGAAGTCATCGGGGTATGTGGGAATGTTCTCCTCTGGTTCGGACTCGGAAGGAACAGTACCCCCAGTCTCCGAGTTCACCTCGTCTTGGGAGTTGTGGACGTCGTCGGGGACGTCGGGGTTTACTGCATCTGATAGGAGAGTTGTTTCCCCCGGCTCGTCTTCTTGGAACATCAAATTGTCGTGGAGGTTCGGAGGAGTGCTACCCCCAGTCCCAGCAACCTCCAGTGTTGTGGACGACGAATCTCCCACTATAGCAGATTTCGTCTTAGAACGGGTGCCTTGGAAAACTCCGGTGGTGGGCACCCGCTTAGACGACAGTCTTTTGGTCAAAGTGGTTGAAATCTTCGGGCTGGGAACATTTGTCTTCTTCTCTCTCCCATCGGCGGGGACTTTCTGAGCAGAGTTGCAGGAGACGACGGGAAGTATCTCGTCTTCTGAAGACGGCTGTTGCAGTCTTTGAAAGACAGACTGTCGGTCTTCTCGCATCGTCATGTTATTGTAGCAGCAGTTGACGATGACTTGGGTGCAGTGACGTCCGTGGGAGGACTCTTTGCACCCCGGTGCATCTTCTCTTTCCTTGTGTTTGTGGAGGATGGCCTCACGCAAGTCAAATGGGTCTGGATCGACCATGTTTGCTCCTTGGATTTTGGGAGACTTTTGCGAACCTCTCTGTCCGTTTATCGTCGGGGGCTGGACTCGAGTGGTTCTGTACAACTTTCCATCTGAGGCCCGCATAACAGTATGCGGTACGCTCGAATGGTCAGAGATCGGATCAGCGGACCGAGCTTGCCAAGCTCGCGCTGCCCTAGACTTCTTCGCTCTAGTGTGTAAGGGCACATAGTAGGAAGAGTCTAGGTGATGCTGGAGAGAGTCAGACATATCTTCTTGAGAGCACAAGAGATCAGGACCATAGAAGAGGCGGTCGAAGACAGAGCCATGTGGAGTAGGTGTCATGCGGCTGTCATCAATAACCTTTATGCGGCTGGCAGGCATAGCCGTATAGGTTTTCTTCATGCGGCTGGGAGCTTCGGCCGTATGAGTTTTCTTCATGCGGCTGGATGATCTGGCCGCATAGACCTCCTTCATACGGCTGGCAGACTCAACCGTATGAGCATCCTGCATGCTGTTGGCAGGCTTGGCCGCATGAGCGTTCGGCTTCTTCTTGGGGTGCGTAGAATCACTATTTGTCCCTGCAAGTCCAGCATCGTAGTGCATTCTTTTGCCAGACTTGGAGACAGCAGAGTTCTCTACGGCTTGAAGTGGAGCCGTATGAGAGTCACCTTCGCCGTCTTGGGTAGCAGAGAGTACCCCGTCCAGAGCTTGTGGTGGAGCAAATAATTTTGGCCTCCACTCGCAGCGAGCTTTCTTTGTGCAGGTTCGCCTCTGGACCGGGCCAGCGCTTCCTTCATAGAGCATTTCTTCAAACGCCTGTTGGTCGAAGCGGACGACCATCTTCTGTTGCGTGGAGCCAAGTTTGGCTGCATCCGATTGCGTCACCAACTCCTCAACCGTAGAAAAGTTTGTCCCCAGCAGAGTCGCCATCGTGTTTGCCATGAAATATAAAAGAACAGAACAATTATCGGAGGATTGGACTTTTACTTCCCAATACAAACTCGTTTGTACAAAAAAATCCTAGGGACGAAAACCTAGGTACAGCAATCTAAGTACAATTGTTTATTTTAGATTCTGGGGGGTGACGGTAGAGGCTCGGGAAAGCGACGGCAGCTCTGTCTTACTCCTTGGACGATCGGGTGCAACCTTGGCTCTTGTATAAGAACTGCTGGGCGTTGATAAAGAAATGCTCTCTTTCTTCAGGCTCTCTGGCTCTCTATGTCTCTCTCTGTATATCTCTCTCTGTCTCTGTGTATGTCTCTATTTCTCTCTCCGTATATGTCTCTGTGTGTCTTTTTTTTTGTATCCTTACAAGGGAATGGCACCCTGCTATTTATAAGAGTGGGGGGCTTCACTAGGGTTTACAATGGTTGCCCATTCTTGAAAGTCGGCGGCTAAGGATCACTGGATCTGGGCCGTTCATCGAGATTTGAGCAATAAATGTGATTGTATCAAATCTTTTGTGGGTAATTAATGTTGATTGACATAAATCCTCCTGATTTGTCATGCCAACCTCGAATTTCTCGACACGTGTCTTTAATCTGCTTATTTGCAAATGATCTGATTTGATCCCAATATTTCATTGGGATTTGTTAAGAGATTTCGATCAATCTGATGCCACATGCTGTGCTATCATGCCACATGTCAAGACATTACAGAAATCTGAGCCGTAGAAAGGTTGCTCCTCATTGAGCCGCATAAGGCTGACCACGTGTCCAAGCTGCTTGAGAGTGGCCCGCCTAGTAATGATTTGAGCCGCATGAGTGTGGATGACCGTATGAGTGAACCGCATGGAGATAGTCCTCATGAGCCGCATGGGGATGGTCCTCGTGAGCCGCAGGAAGCCTGTCTTTGTGAGCCGCATGGAGCTAGTCTTTGTAAGCCACATGGAGCTAGTCTTCGTGAGCCACATGGAGCTAGTCTTCGTGAGCCGCATGGGGCTAATCTTCGTGAGCCGCATGGGGCTACTCTTCGTGAGCCGCATATGAGAGTCTCCGCTTGGGCCGCATACGACTGTCCACGTGTCAAGGCCGTATGACAGTTTCTGACTCTCGGGGGATCGTGTCAGAGATTTTCTTCACTTCCCAAGGAGTCCGTCATTATGAGGGAGTCATAATGATATCTTTGTGTCAGAACTGTCACCTTGTCCGAGCTGTCAGCCATCAAGGCATTTGATTCGGTAATGGATAAGAGGGGAGAGCTGTTTTGCAGGCCACGTGGCTCCTCCTTGAGCCGCATAGAGCTTGTTTGAGCCGCATAGACGCTCGAGCCGCATGAATACTTGAGCCGCATGAACTCTTTGAGCCGCATGGGGTTCTCTGGCCGCATGGATCTTTCTTTATTCTTTTCCATGCTTCTACAATCATCAAGAATGAGACTGAACTAAGTGAACCAACCCGAGCCCCTCTTCATCTCCCTGTCCTTAACTGATACTAAGGAGCACTACTCAAGGACTGAAACATCATGGCAATATTGACACCAAGTCCACACAAGGACTGAATCAAGGTGGAGGGGATGCTAAGCACTGATCATATAAACAATATGGACTAAACCATATGCAATGGGGACTGAACTATAAGTTGAATAGAGCATGAGATGAAGCATTAAAAGAGGACTGAGACTCCAAGTAAGGTCTGAACATGAATGTAGGGACTAGACAGTTAGGAAATAAGACTGTCATATGAAATGAACATGTATACATCTCCAATTGCTACAATGAATTGAACCCAAACCCCCACTCGTATCTATATTGACTATTGTATTGAGAAAGTAAGGAACTGAACAATAGGGAATGAGACTGAACAAATATGCAGGACTGAACAAAGGTAAGTCTCCTCATTCTCCATATCGATTTATATCAAGAAAATAAGAAGACATGACTGATTATTACTAAATAGGTAATGGAATGATACAAATGCAAACAAGGGTTGAACATGCTAACAAGGGACTGATGCGAACATTGTATATCAACAGTCCACTAATAATACAAAACAGTCCACTCATAAATGAATACAAACAGTGCCTATAGCCCACCAAGCCCCAATCAAATATAAACACATCAAATTAAGTCCAATTACTAGATAGGCTCACAAAGGCTATCATATATCATTGCACATCTAATACAAAGATTAAAACTGAATTTAGAACACTTGGTGCTCTTTTGGTCATTTTGTCAAACACTAGGCGTGCGTATCAGACATGTCCATGATACGCACTCCAAATAGATTCAAACTTGACCCAAAGCTCATCCACATGTTCTAAATCTCAACTAGAGCCTAACAAACCTATTCACATGTAACGCCCCAGTCCCAAAATACGTAGAACTATGAACGTAGATATTTCAGCCGTATAATAAATATACGTAAGCTGTAAAATGTAGTATAACTACGACAACTAATCTCATCCACAAAAATAAAGAATAAAAGATGTCATGATATCAACTATGAACTGTCTTTGTACAAGATGTTGGGCGGAGACAAATCTACTACCAACTATTTAAATGAAAAAAAATGAATACAAATGAGAGAAAACGTCAAACAAAGCGAATGACGATCCAAGAGCACGTCATCTACAAAGGAATGGAGAAGATCACGACCTTGGCTAGAATACCTGTGAAAGACAATAGCACACACCTGGAGAGATCACCAGGTCCTCAGAGGGACGTAACAAGACACATAATATCATGCCATAAAACTAAATATACACTGCTCAATAATAAGTCAAATCAGATTATAACATGGTCCAATACCCACCTTTGAATTAGCGTACCATTCCTCCAACCAAACAAGGATAGGAGATGGCACACTAACCCATGATGAAGTATCCTCCCAAGTCATAAATCCAATATGGTATCCGGACCACAACAAGGTTCAGTACCTTCTCATCAGAGTAGTGAGACACACCTACAACCAAACAAGGACAAGATGTGGCAAACTAGTCCGCGACAAGTTAATGCTTCCAGCCACGATCAGATATAAGTACTTAAACCAAAAGTACCCATACCTAACGGATAAAGGAGTTTAACCATTATAAGTTAATGCAGTTTAAGAACACACCTCCAACGCATGGGCTCTCGGCTAAAATGGGATCGGCATGGTTCCCCCTTAGGGGCACCAGAGGCCCAGTAAGTAAGAGCATAGGGTTTTGCAGAACGTCAGTGGCTGTCAGTATCCATGGGTAATCCCACCCGCATCTCCGACGGAGGTCACGGGTTACAAAAGGTAAAGTGTATAGTAGCCCATACGCTAAGGTATTGTTCTTCCCGTCCAATGCCTACTATGTTGTTCCACAACACACATACCCTCTATTAACCTCTAAGTCAAACTAATCATGCAATACTATTAGCGGTTAATCCTATCACACGGCTTATACGTACTAGTGGCCAGCCAGTCACGCATGTCCGAATTCTATATGCGACTCGCAACTTCGTAGTACAAATGTGCCAAATCCTATGAATGCAACACACAAAGGGTAGGTCCCTTAAATCTAAGTTCAATGTGTATAAAAATAGTACATAGCAGGAAATAAAACTGAACAATAAAATTCTATCTAATTATGCCATGTATCACAGTTTATTTTGCAGAAAGTAAATAATAAATACATGCATGAAATATGAGCTAAAATAAATAGATAGCAAATGATAACGTATCTTGCTTGAGGTTGTGTAGAAAGGGCGACGTCCAATCGCTCGAAGCGACAGATTAGTGAAGCATAGAAAGTCAAATCTCACAAACGTCCTTGGATGCTGAAATAAACACCACAAACATTTTTAGAATAAGAAAAATAGCTAGGATAGACTACCCATAAGTCCAATTCTGAATACAGGAGCAAAATCGTAATTTCGGGTCAAAATGATGTCCGCCGTTGAACCTATTTTGTACCGAAAAGCGTGCCAATACCTATGGTTTCTACAGTCGTCAAACTATATGTCTACAGGTCCGGTTTGACAAGACTAACCCAATCGTATGTCCAAAGTTAGATTCTGGTGGGCTGTGCACAATTTTGCCCATTAGATTGGATTGCGAGCCCACCAAAAATGACGTTCCGGTCAACCTTCTCAGAATTGGACCAAACTTGGCATACATGACCAAAAAAACAATTTGATCCTGTTGGTACAAGTTTTGTCTCGATACGGCGAATGTGCACAAAGTTATGGCATAGTTTGCAAAGTGGCCGATATGGGGTATCTTGACGGATACGTACTGATTTTGTCGCGTACACGCAACGAAATCGAGTTTCGTCAGTTCTCACACGTCGACAACATCTATACGCGCCTTTTGATGCTTATGGGTTGCGACCATGTCTTTCGGTTTGTCGGAACGTACGTCGTATCGGGGAATTTCTATTAAAAAATCACCGTTTTTAAAACCAATTTTTTCTAAACTTTGAGACTATTTTAACAATAATATAATCAATGAAAATTAAAATTAAAAGTTGGATTGCTGTCTCGTATATGTTGTCAATGAATCTGTTCAGACAGGTTTTTGAAACTGTATATGGATCAGCAAATTTTTGACTTCCAAAGAGGACATTTAGACTGCTTGGTTCTGTTTATTTAAACAGTTTTTTCGTAGTTTGAATCAACTTTTCTGGATCTATTCCTCCTTACTACTTGAATCTATTTACTGGGGCTTCAAGAGGATTGTATAGGCTTCGGATAAGGTTTTACAGAATCTAAAACGATTGGGCGGTTAAAGAGATAGATGGTCGTGAACGGGGGTAACTGGATGTGCTTCGGAAACAGGGTATCCCTGTTTACTCGTCAGTTTGGTGATTGCGGCAGCTCTCCGACGAACGATGGCCAGGTGCAGGTGGTCGAAGGGGTTCGTGCATGTTTGGAGAGTCGTCTGGAGTCAAAATTTGAGAAGAGGCAACACAGCGGCTTTGACTTTTTAAAACTATAGGTGGTGTCGATAGTTTACATACCCAGCTTTGGGTTGAATTGAAATCGATTTTTATATCAATCTGAAACTGGATTTCATTAGTATTTGATTCGATGTGGAGGAGAATTGATAGAGGATTAGGTTGGAGAAGGCTTCATGAATTTTGGATCAAATTCGAGGAAGTTTGGAGTTATCAAAGGTTTGGAGAAAACCCTTCCTAACGCTGGGCTTGTGTCGGGTTTTGAGCGCTTATTGTTCCCTTTTGGGAAGGGTAAGTGTAGGGGTGAGCATTATTCGATTTTGAACCAAAAATCAAACCGAACCGAACAGAATAAGAGATTCAGTTCGGTTTTAAAAAAAATTGGTTTGGTTTCGATTTTGAAAATACTAGATTTCCTTATTCGGTTTCGGTTTTGGGTTTCGGTTTCGGTCCAAAACCGAAAACCGAATAAGAAAATTTTGTTTATATATATATATATAGTAACTTCTTTTGGGGGCACTGCAACGGCCGAGAAAAACACCACTGGGCCAGCTGGGGCTTCATGGCTCATCCCATAGGCGAGGGAGGGTTAGGATTTCCCAAACTCTCCCACATCGTCAAAGCATTTTCCATGAAACTGTGGTGGAAACTTCGCACGAGCGACAATCTGTGGACCAGGTTTTTGAAGGCCAGGTACTTCAAGCACTTACACCCTTCCATGGCTTCATCCAACAGCAGATCTTCAGCGGCTTGGCGACGTATCCTTATCGGTCGCGGGCTGGCGGAACCCGTGATGAGACTAAAATTAGGGGAAGGCGATTCTGATCCTTTCCTCAAACGATGGGTTGGAGACAGCTTGATCCCGAGCCTAGGGGAGTCCCCGAGAGATAGTAGGATTAAAGACCTGTGGAATCCTTCCACAGACGAGTGGAACTGGGATCTCATTAGGGACTGGTCCGGTAATGACTCCATCGATATCATCCATTGGAGCGGATTAAGAATCGGCAGCGAGGCCGACGCACTGAGGTGGTCTGCCGAAGCTTCGGGAGAATTCTCGGTGCGATCAGTGAGAGTCGCCGTTCGGGGTACCGGTATTCCGCACCATCCCATAGCGCCATACTGGCAATCCTGCATTCCTAAGAAGTGGTCGTTCCTGATATGGAGAATCTTCAGACAGAAACTGCCCACTGACGATATCCTCAACACCATCGGAATCAGCTTAGCCTCACCATGCACTTGTTGCTCAGAGCGTCAGATAGAGACTATTGACCACACCTTTTGCCAGGGCAACCTGCCTGGCAGTGTCTGGAGGACCCTTAACCAGCTCTTCAGGATGGAGCAGAGTAGGGGACGCTTCCACGATGTAGTGGTCTCATGGGGATCAGCCTCCCATGGCCACCAGATCGTCGCAGCGGCCGCCACATGGACAATTTGGAAGAATCGCAACAAAGCTAGATACGAAGGGCACCAATACACTAACGATCAGCTCATCAGAGAAGTCTTCCGCCAATGCCGCAAAAGGAGCACCGGGTGCTCCCACAGCCCGAGATCATTCTGGTCGAAGCTTGACCTCTAAATTCCAGTTCCGCCGGGCCAGTTCGTCCGGCCTTCCAGACTGTCCCACCACCCGAAGCTCGGCCTTGCTTCCGTTTTGTGGGCAGTACTTCCTGTTTGTCCTCCTCTTTCCTGGTTCGCGCGTGGCGCGTTTACTTGTATAGGCTTCGGCATTTTGCGCCTGATACACCAATAAAGGTCTCTTCTTAAAAAAAAAAAAAAAAAATATATATATATATATATATATATATATATATATATATATATATAATAAATATATCTAGGTATATATAGTTATTATATATATTAACCAAAAAAAACCCCAAAAATCGAATAAACCGAAAACCGAACCGATTTAATTCGGTTCGGTTCGGTTATTGACCAATTCGGTTCGGTTTCGGTTTTGCTTATTCGGTTTCGGTCCAATTCGGTTTTTGCTTATTCGGTTCGGTTGGAACCGAATAAACCGAATACTCACCCCTAGGTAAGTGTAAGGAGAATTTTTATTTTCCTTTTTTTTACTATATATGCATGTGTATATATATTTATGTATAGTAATACATACTCATATAAATATATAAATATCCTAAAATTTCTAAAACTCAATGAACACTTTATAAAATATTTTTACGAAAATATTTTTCAAGTAGATTACCATCAAAAATATATTTATGCTAGCTTTTGAAATAAAAATAAAATATATATATATATAACTATTTACTAACTTATTTGATAATTATAAAGTACCATAAAATGTTATAATAAAATCTAAAAATTTCTATAATCCATTAATCACTTAGAAACATATATTTTTTTGAATGAAATTATACAGGAATACTAATAGTAGTATTTGCCTTGCTAGTTTTTGCTATATAAAAAAATTACACAATTTAGTACTAAACTAATTAGATAAATAGAAAAAATTTACCATAAAATATTTAAAATATAATATAATTTTATAAAGATGGGGGGTTTACAGCTAGTAGGCTAATCATGGCATATAACTGAGCTAGCTGTGCCATGATCTCTAGTCAATATGCATAACAAAATTTTAGTATGACTAAGATATATTTATAATTAAAATTCAAAACAAATTATTTAAGCAATTTAAATAAATAAAAAAATTCCTTGAAAATTTTGGGGATTTACATCACAAATTCTAAAAATCTCATTTTCAAATTTTCCCCAAAATGGGTCAAAATACAAAAAGAAAAGTCTCCAAATGAGAGAAGGAAGAGTCAAAACCCCTCTACATGGCAAACCTAATGCATGGGGTCCCTAATTGATGCATCTACACTATTTACTACGAATTAAAAGGTTTGGAATGCATCTTACCTATTGGAAAATGGATTCCCAATGAAAAGCTCCAAGATCCAAAAGCCCTTCAAGCTCCAAGTGCTCCAATCCCTCCAAACTTGCTTCTAGAGTCTTCCCCTCTTCAAGGAAAAGAAAGTCAGATCAATTTGGACTGATTTGGAGAGAATTTGTGTATAGGAACAATTTGGGGAAGAACCTTCCAAATTAGGGTTAGGGTTTTCTAAGGAAAGAGTAAAGAAGAAGTTATTCTTCTTATAGGCTAGAAGAAATGTGTTGGCTGCCCAAAGTAGGTAGGTATAGGGTTTTGGGCTAGTATGAAATGTCCATGAGGTCCCTCTATATGTCATGACAAGTTTAGGGATTAAATATTTCTTCCTAATTAGGTGTTTAGTCAAACTTCCTAATTAATATTGCTAGTCTAGCTAGAGGCTAATAGGGGTGAGCATTATTCGGTTTTGGACCGAAAATTGATCCGAATAAGAGGTTCGGTTCGGTTTTTAAAAAAATCGGTTCGGTTTCGGTTTTGAAAATACTAAATTTTCTTATTCGATTTCGGTTTCGGTTTTGGGTTTTGGTTTCGGTCCAAAATCGCAAACCGAATAAATTTTTTTAATTATTATATATATGTGTGTGTGTATACTATATATATAAGTATTAATATATATAGATATATACTAAATATATATAGGTATATACTTACTCGAACCCAGAGCTAGCTGGTTCGCCCCGAAATACGTTGAGGCACAGTAGTTGACCGGACATCTAGGGGTAAAGCACTGTTTCAGTGCGGGCCACGAGAGCGGTACCAAATCGAGGCAAACTCTGAATACTAGATATGACCCAAAAATAACAGGGACCAAGGTCAGCCAGTGAGACGATCGGGGATAAGCTTCATCGTCGATATGTCTATGTATATTTAGTTCCTATATATATTAACAAAAAAAGCGCAAAAAATTAAAAAAAAATAAATAAACCGAAAACCAAAACCGATTTAATTCGGTTCGATTTGATTCGATTTTGGGCCAATTCGGTTCGATTTCAGTTTTGCTTATTCGGTTTTGAACCAATTCGGTTTTGGGTTATTCGGTTCGGTTTAAACCGAATTAACCGAATGCTCACCCCTAAAGGCTAACCAAAGTTCAATTAGCCTAGTCCTAATCATTTAGTTTGGTGGTCATGTCAAGTCGGTTTAGGTCCTCTAGGATCACTAACCACTATTCAAACTAAAGGCTAACCACTATTCATATACAATAATTTATCATATGCACTATATTAATATTATAGCTAATTAATAAAAATTATAAAGTTTAGTTTTGAAAAAAATTATCATTCAAGATATAATTCAAATTCACAATAATGACAAGAAATGGGAAAATTCAAAAATATCTCATCTGGAAAAGTGGTGGTTACAATCCTATCTCCTAGAAAAAATTTGTCTTCGAAAATTTAAAGTCGGTCGTACTCCTAGGTCAAACCCCCAAAATCAAAGTCAAGAAATTTCTACCTAACAATATACAAGGTCATGGTCCTACTGGTCATGGTTTCAAGTCTTAAACGGGATCATTACACTATCTATCACAGCACAAAATATTCTGGCAGGTACTAGTAGAATCACACAATCAAGATGGAAAAAGGACAGGAAGAAGAACTAAAAAGATAGACCTACTAACCCGTCACCCGTAGCATCGGCCCCCTCGACCATCAATATAAAAGCCCTGCCCCTCTAGGGTATATCCCTCTGTTGGTGCGAGACATGATGCTGCGCCACAGGTGGCCTAGCTGACCCCCCTACTTCATGATACTCCAGAAATGTCCACATTGATACTTCACTCCATTATACTAGGGTACTATCTATAGGGTATCTATCCTACAATTTGATAACCATACACATCTATCCAGAATCATGTTATCCAGAATCCTCGCCATGCCAGTAAGTACGGCTATGATCAACCATAGGGCCTACAACTAAGGTACATACCTCTAGAATCATGGTTTCTAGAATTTTTACCTTGCCGCATGCTTGGCTGCAAAAACTTTAAATTCTATAACCGAGAGAATAATATCCAAAATCAGGCCCCATGTCTTCGCCACGCCAACTGTTCGACATGACAAAAGGTTTAACAAACTTTTTGTATATTGAACGTAAAAAAGAGTACAATCGATTCTTATACGAAGAAATCTGTGTACCAAAGTTTCTGGAAAAGTGTGACGGTGGAGATCGAGCACTACAGCGGCTCCTTTACTCCGTTGACGATCCGATGATGATATAAGACTTGCTCTAACTTTCTGGTACCTTCGATGGAACTTTAGGTTTGCCGATCAGGAGGACACCAAAGTTGAAGATTTTGATAATTTTGTGGATCTTTTTCTCCTTATCGATCATGTTGTTGGGGGAAAACCTCTCCTATTTATAGAAGAGAAGGACACATATGCGATATGCATTAGGGTTTCGAGATATGAAGGAATCTGTCGTCCTTGTACGGTGTGGGCTTCTGTGGTGCTGACACGTGGCAGGTGTTAAGATTTCCTTCAAATGAGATCTCTGGCAGTTATCAAAATAAACGAAGAAAGTGACACGTGGTGTGTGCCAATTTGCTTGTTCGGATGTAGCCGAGCAAATCTTGGGATTTTATCTCAGATTTGGATTATGTGTAATCTTCGTCCGAAATTTAAAACAATCTGATACAATATTCATATTTATTAACTTGATCCATCCCAATCGTATCTTTGAGAGAGGCAGTTTAAGCAAACCGATTGGGTGGAACCATGTCGTCTGTGCTTCAGGCAAGTCTGGTTGCGCTTCTGAGGCGATGAGTAGATTGTGCTTCTGGAGACGACGGAGCCTCTGTGCTTTAGGGCGACAAGTGGACTATATTTCGAAGACAACATGGCCTCTGTGCTTTTAGGGGCAACGAGTAGGCTGTGTTTTGGGTAAAGTCACTGTGCTTTAGGGTGACGAGTAGGTTGCACCTTCAGATAGACCATTTTACTGTGCTTTAGGGTAGCAGTCGGGCTTGTGCTGGAGGCAAACGGTGTCTCTCAAGTCTTTGCTGAAAAAAGGGTCGTTGAACGGGCCGGGTACTTGGATCGAAGCAGCTGTCTGAGCTTCTGAGTGGGAGATGTACTATCTGCGCCTTGGAGGCAAAGGGACATAGTGGGGTGCTTGCGCCTCCAGTTGGAGACAGCTTGGCTTTTAAATCTTCTTTTTAGGAGAAGTAAATGACTACCTTTGAATGCAGACTCTTTCTTAATTTTCACCATTAATTGGGGAAATCTAAGGAGCATTTGAACAGTTTAGAGACTCACTTGAATAGACATATTAGTTAAGACCTATTGTGCCGAGTCCTGGGCTCATCCCATTAATGAGAGAATTTTGACCGTCAGCTAAGTGGCCTATAGTTTAGACCACTCCCGGTCCTATAAAAGGGGAAGTGTTCCCCTGAAGAGTCACTATCTTCTTCCTGGCACCCTTCACCACTATGTTTGATCCAGACTTAGCTTCAGACGGCCGCTGGCCTTGCATAAGTCGACTGTTGGTTGGGGCTTCTCTCATTCGAAGGGGCCATGTTCTTGTAGAATAACTCTTTGTAGAAAGAGCCGTCACCGCTCTTGAGAAGTATCCAAGTATCCTTCCTAAGGAGTTTGACCCTGGGCGACGTCTTGGAGGTCCAAGCTACGGGGTTAAGATTGGTTGCTCATCCGATGAGCAGCTGACCGTGCTCTGCCAAACTCATTGAGGGCTGCGGGGCTTCACCGTGCTATGGTCTGGGTCTTCCGTTGCTTTTGTATATATTGGAGCCCCAGTTTCTCTCGGCGGCGAGACGATTTGGTCTGACAATGTTATGAGTCGGTGGGGAGGAGACTTTGATGGAGACTATATACATCTTATCTGGTCTTTCTGCCCATGATGATCACACTGTGGAGGCTGTCCGGTAAAAATAAACCTTCTCGTTGATCTATAGGAGTTTCTATTCTCACTTATGTAGCAAAGACTTTGCAATTGATCCCTGTAATTTAGGATTCAGAAAGTTTCTCTCTTATGTAATTGCGACGTCTGTAATAGACCCTTGTAGCCATGATTAATGAAAAGAGTCTTTTCTGAACTTCATTCTGAGACTGTCTCTATCTTTGGCTGGTCTGTGCGTCTGATTGCCTGTGCCTGTGTGAAGTTGGGGGGTAATAAGGGTACCCGCCTGCGCCTATGGATGCTGCATTTTTCATGTTTCTACAAGGCCCCCTTCAAAGTGTTCCGAACATGAGTCAAGCTCGGGATACTTTGAACAGAAATATGACATATGTTCCTTTGTAGGCGTGCTGCACATCACGTCTGTTGCCAGGGTGGCGTCATGCCCAGGCTCTGGTATTAAATGCATTCAGCCGTCTCCTCCTTAAGCGTGATCATGACTCCTCGTTTCTAGAGAACATTCATCATGACCCTTTTTTTTAGCCCACGACGTCTAAAGCATTTTGTCTTCTCTTGTCGATGTGGCTTATTCCTATAAGTAGGAATATTGGGAGAAGGAGAAATCTTTCTTTCTTTACCTACTCCTCAGAAGTTTGTATCAGAGTTCCTTCTTCTTTTGAACCCTAGCTTTTCCCGCTATGGCCCCCAAGAAATCAAGAACTCTGAAAACGCCTGTGGCTAACTCCAAGAAGGCGAAAGGAAAGAGGCTTGTCTTTGATGTTGGTGATCTCGACAAGCCTTCGGCTGCTGGCACCGTGGTCTACCATGACGTGCGCCCACCGGTAGTAGGTATCTATTTCGATATCTTCGCTTTTGCGAGTGTCTGTGCAAACATTTTACATTCTTACTCTTACGTCTGTTTTTCGTACAGTTTTTGTGACCATCCCGTTGAGAGAGATCCTTTACGACTTCCCTTCCTGCTTATTGGGGATCGATCTCGAACAAAAACTCGTTACCACTTTTCGGAGGTTAGTTGCTGCAGCTCAACCGGAAGGGCGTTTGGAGGTAATACAGGCACAGATCTCGGCCTATTTTTGTCGTATGATGGACCAAGGACGGTTAACCCCCTCTCATGATGCTGATGCAAGGCAGTTGAAGCCCCAATTTTTTTTGGTGATCGGTTAGTCCCGAAATAGTCAGACCTCTTCTCCATTAAATCGGCCTAGTTTATTATTAGTAACAACCTTCCTCTGTACATCCCTACAACCGAGCGCCACCTGCCTTTGTCGGTCTTCTTCTGTTTTGCCGAGGAGCGACGTTTGGAATAGGGTCTGACCCCTAGTCAGGTGGGTCTAGTCTCGGGCCAAATCCAGGCGGGTAAAGGTTCTAAGGGTCAGAGTACCCTTGTGCCTATTCGGGGCAGTTCGTCGTCCTCTCTGCGAGTATTGCTCCATGGGCGCCGGTTCAGCGATGTCCTACCGATTTCTCTATGTCCCGTACTTCCATCTTTGCAAATAGACTCTTGGCGTCTGGTTGCGCTTATCCGACGGGTCTCTTTTGTGTCGAAGGATGGATCCAATTTGACAGCAAGTGGAGTGACCTAACCTGATGGGTGTTGGACACTTTCAAGGAGGATATTGCACGTGCTAACCTTCGTCGTACCATCAGGGGTACTAAACACGGCATTCCCTCCAATCGACCCTTATTCTTGGCTCTTTTGGAGTCATTCAATTGTGATACCGGGACCTTCTTTCTACCCTGTGGAGAGATGGAACTGGCCCTCCATGAGATGTTCGTCGTCTCGAAGCTGCCTTGGGGTGAGGACCCCTATGAGAAATAATGCCCTACCTCAGAAGAGCTTAAGGGGCTAGAGAATCAGCACCCTGAGACGACGACGATGTATAAGGAGTTACTTTGTCATCACCAGGCTTGTGCACGCCTGGACTACGCGCATGCCCCGTCTTATTCTAACGCTTGGAGGCAATATTTCTTCGGTATTGACCCGCCAAAGGGTCAGGTCATCCAACCTTCTATTCGTGGGGCGTGTGGTCTTGCTGAGATAACAGAGATGGAGGTAAAGTCCACGATGCAGCCTCATCCTACGGATGCCGAGGGGACCCCTGATCCTGCGTTCTTCAGCTACTTCCACCAAAACTCGACTCCTGTCAGCCGCAAGGCAGCGTTGACAGCCTTTTTGATGATGTCGCTGCAGAAAGCTATGGTCCCCGGAGGCTTAGGCTTCGTGGGACGATTGGGTAGGGAGCTCATCATGTCGGCCGTGAGGTTGGCCTTTGGCCACTCGCTGGCGTTGCTTCCGACTATGGTCTGCGACTTTCTCCGAGGTCTGAAGGATTTTTCATGGAAGGTTATATAGCCTCACGGTCGTGGCAATGGGTTTTCCTGAGCGGAGCTACCCTACCATTATTTGATGGCCTGGTTGGCCTTACACCGTCTTGGACTGATTGCCTCTACTGTCTTGGAAGGTGATAATAGGGATGATGCACTTCTGCGCCACTATCGTAACTCGAAGTGGTTTTATGCGGACGTCCCGGCATGTATATGAGTGATGGGCTGCCTGGATAGTTACAATTTTAACCCGGTCTCACCTTCTTACGGTGGCCACAGAGTCGACGACAAACTGAGCGATCAAATCGGAGCGAAAGGTGGACTGGCGGCTGATACTTTTTGCTAGCTGCTATCTATCCGCCCTTCGTACTTGGTCTATCGGAGCCAGAATAAGGTATACTTGGAGCCTTATCTGCCAAGTCGCTTTGTGCGACAGTTTAGCTACGGCCAAACCATGATGGGTAATCCTAGCTCCTGTCTAGGATACGAGAGGAGTTTGTTGGATGGTGCCTGCGCCTGGAAGTACTATGTCGCCGTCTTCACTGGGACAACGTTTTCCTTCCCTGATGTGAACGAGGAGCCCTGCACTTTGTTCTCCGCCATAAGGTTTTATTGCCTGGCAAACCACTTCTCACAAGGTTATGATCAGGAGCGGAGCTTTATTACGGGTACAAAGTTTAACAAGCTCCAATCGGAGCTTCAGGAAGCAGAGGGGATCGGCTATGGGTCTTTTGTCATCTCAAATGACTCCTAAGAGAGAAGGAATGATGAAACACCCTTGAGCCTTCTGATGAAACACCCGACTTCAATAGCTATGACTGCTCCTGTTAGTAAGAAGGTGAAGCGAGTAGCCTCTCGGGGTGGTTCTCTATGGCATAGCGCACCTCCCGTTGCTTCGAATTTCCAGGTTCATTCTGGTTCTTGACTGCATTTTGAGTCATTGTCTGTGGTATATAATTTTTTATTCCCTTTTGTTTTGTTGGAATATGCTCAGAGCACCCTTGCGCATTTGGAGGGGCCTCCAGTCCAGGCAGGGGATCCTGGTGTCGGGTTGGAGGAGGCTCAGTTTCCTGAAGGCTCGATTTTGGACAAACTGTCGGTGGCGTTCACCCTTCCGCGTCCTCGCGTGGAGGTTAAGGAGAAAGTCAGAAATTCGATTCCCGCAATCTTTCTTGGTAATGATACTAATGGTCCCGTTGACGAGGGCCCTCCGATCTCGAACAAAGAGGTAGAATCAGCTGAAATGATGACTCATGTCTTGGTGGAAGAGTCGTCCCGTGAGGCTTCGCCTAAGTTGTCTGGCGAGACCACCTGTGCACTTCTTGTTGAGGAGACCCTTAGTAAGTCAACCACTGGGGCACCAGTCGAGGGTCAGTTATGAGGGGTAATGAGGCGGCAACTGTTGTGGTGGCACAGGCTCCGGTCACTGCAGCTTCGGAGGCTGTGGAGGTATTAACCGATCGTCAGTCGATATCAACTCTCGTTCGCGTCTCATCTTTTGCTCCATTAAAGATGATGGTAACACCACTTTTGGCTGTACCTCTCAAACATTCGCAGATTATTGGTTTTGCTGGTGAGCCATCTGCTGCACCTCTACAGTGACTTCGACGAGTCAGGTGGATAGGGAGTACTATGCAGGGCTCCTGCTGGATACCATTCAAAATGTCATGAGGCGTGGTATAGAGGGTGCTCTGCAAGATAGCATATCGCTTAACCAAGTCCAGCATGTAGTGGAAGGCATGTTAGTGCTCTTGTACGAGTACCCGGAGCACGAAGCAAAGGCTACCGTGGCGAGAGACTTGCTAGTTGGTTTGGAGGCCATCGCTCGGGAACTCTAGAACTTGGAAGACAGTCTCCCAACCTTGGCTGCGGTAGAGTTGGAAAGAATAACTTTTGAGGAATCATAATATGAATATAGTCGCCAGGTTCTGGCCGCTCGACTTGTCGAGGTTGACTCTAAGATTGAAAATATGGCTGATGCTGAAGAATTTCATATCAGTCGCCATGCAACCATGGAGAAGTATTATGAGGCTCTCCGAGAGCAGATCCGTACGTTAGAGACGACACTGGCTTTTGCCGTCTGTGACTTGAAAAGTCGAAGGGTCAGGAGGAACTTCTGTGCCATCATTTTGATACTTTGGCCCGGGATAAGGAGGACATTGGCAATCGCTAGGTCGAATTGGTCCTTGCGAATCAAGCCCTGTCTTCTGTTGGAGATGAAGATGCCCAACGTTAGGAGGTTGAGCGAAGGGTCCAGGCATCAGTCGATGGCCGGAGAGATCACTTGAGAGGCCGCTTGGAGGAGCTTCGAACTCAATTTTTTCACTGATTTTTTTCTTTTTTTCTCTCTCTGTGTAAGAGGATCTCTTTTGTAATAGCAAATATATTTCAATCACATACGAAATTTTCTTTGCTTCCGTTTCTCTGTTCATATTTATGTTTGTGAAATCTGTACAAGGATAGGAATTCCCACAAGGGAACGACTTTATTGGGGACAGGGTGTTTACTCAGAGGTAATATGAACGTGGCAAACACCGAATCTTTATGGAGAAACTTTTCTTACTCAGAGGTGATATGCACATGGTAAGGATAGAATCTGCGGGGGTATATAATGACTCAGAGGTAATTTGAACATGAAAGGTTCTATAAATAACAACTGTAGAGGATTGCCATAGAAAGGGTGCTTTACTCAGAGGTAATATGGACATGACAAGCATCCTTCTACTAGAATAACAGTTCAGAGTTAATATGGACGTAGCTGTATTCTAGGAAGTTATGACAACTTTGGGGTTATCGTAATGGGGGTGACTACTCAGAGGTAATATGGACATGGTAGACACGTTTATAGAAGGACACTTCAGAGGTGATATGGACGTAAAATATTTTCTATGTGGTCATGATGACACAGAGTCTTCACGAGAGATGCAACTACTCAGAGGTAATATAAACATGGTAGATGCACAGCAGGGTATAAGAAAGCGATCCAGAGGTAATATGGATGTTGAGGGCTTTACTTACTGGGATTTAGTATATTAGGGTTGAACAAGTTTTTATCAGGATCTACGAGCACTCATGAGGGCACAGGTGCTCTTGTTGGTGTTGCTGATGAAGATGGGTTTAGGGGAGGTTTCATCCCCTAAGTCGATCTGGACGACCTCGTCCTCGATGGGAGGCTCTCGCTGTTCGAAACGTCATTCCCACTGAGAGCCAAGGAGTTAAGCTCAGGGTTCTTCTTCGAAGAAATCGAGTGCCTGGTCTTCTTCCACTGCGAGATCGTTTTTGGAAACCATATTGACGGATAGTACCTTCTGAAGGTCCCGGACGATACTGGTATCAGAATCCCATATTGAAGAGCCGAAAGAATGCGAGTGTAGTGGAGCCTCTGGTTCTGAACTCTCTGAAGTGGTCGTGGGAGTAATATACCCCAACCTCCGGCGAGTACGTTGGTAGTAGTTCTGAGGCTTCCCCTTTGGAGTACGAACTCGTAAGGGAAGTCGTCGACCTTTGCCATAGTTCAGCCCTTTATTGTTGTTCAGGTCATATCACATCTTCTGGATGAGATATTTGGCTTGAGTAGCATAGCGGTAGAGCTGCATCTTGCCGTCGTCGGGTTCCGGTTCTCCTAGGGCTGACCGCTGTGGATGTTTCAGTCGACCGAAGACGATAGGCTGCTCCTCCGGGTTCCTTGTCGAGACTAGGAAGTAGGAGCCTTGGAGGGGACAACTCGGTTTACAAGGTTGGTAGTTATCACTTGCATTTATAGAGTACATAGAACGTTGTCTAAGAAGTACTTAGTGTTCCAATGCACACAGGAGTAATTCGAAGACAACTTTCTATTAATAAAATATGAAATTTTATTCCGAGGGATTACATCATCTAAAGGCTATGCCTCAGTATTGGCGCAGACATCATCTTGTAATTCCTCGTGGGCAAGAGCTGCTGCAGAAGGAGGTGGAGGAAATTTTTGCTTCATCTTGATCATCGCGGGAGGCGCAGCCAGAGTATCCTGGGGCTTTGAAGCGGGTGTCGGGGCCTTTCAGGAGAGCTTTATTTGCAGGGGCTCCTAGCTTGATGCCGTCGGAGGCGGCCGTGCTGAGCCTTGCCTTAGAGTTTGATGACCCGAGGGGCTGGAGTCTTAGGTGGCTTCCCTTTCAGTCGAACCCTCATGGGTCCTTCCGTGACAGATGCAGCTTCTGCTTTATCGTCAACATCGTTGGACTCGTCATCCCAGGGGAGTGGTTTGTACAGATCAACATCCGTACAGTATGCTTCGAGACCTTGAAACAGGTCGATGTCAGCAAACTCTATCTTGACGGTCGTGTCACTGGCTACGTACTTCATGCACTGGTGAAGACTGGAGGGGATGATCATGTACTCATGGATCCATGGCCGTTCAAGCAACATGTTGTAGTTTATGTCCGTATCGATGATGTAACAGGTAACCTCAGTATGAAGATCACCTATTTGGCACTATAATCGGATCTTGCCCAAAGGCTCACTCTTCCCCGCGTTGAAGCCACTGATGGTGGTGTTCGATGTCGTGAGACGGTACATCAGGATCCCTAGAGTTTGGAGCAGACTTCGAGGGATGATGCTGAGCGATGAGCCCGGGTCGATGTGAATGTGATCGACCTTGATGGCACCCACGTATCATGTGTAGTACAGGGATCGATTGTACCGGTTGTTCTTTAGCAACATATCATACTGCGTGAAGGTGATGTTAGGAATCACCTCGACCATGCTATGGCAATATAGACATGCCGCAGGGTCTTCCTTGGGCTGCTTCACCTGTGCGAGGTAAGCCTCTGCATTCTGTAGCGCCTCGCTGAGGGCGTCCCGAGTTGCTTAGGGGAGCCGGAGAAGCTCGAAGAGTGATAACCGAGCCGGCGTGTTGGCCAGCTGCGCCAGTATATCAAAGTTGTAGGGCTTGATCGTGTAACACCCAGTTTTCCAAATGAGGGTAATTTTGAACTTTTGAAATTATATTATTATTTATTGATATTTAGATCACATTATGATTTTTGTTGATTTTTAATCAATTTAAATTTGTTTTAAGTCATGACTTCTAATTTTGATGTGCTGCTAGTGAAACCCGAGAGACTGTCTGACCTAGAGCCTAACCATGTCATTAGGATGATTTTTTTACTTTTGAGCATGAGAATATTTTGATCATTTGGCCTCTTTGAATTATTTTATGATTATTGCATTGGTGATTATTAATTTTGACTTTTGCTAGCTGTGACTTAAGAGACTAACCTAGAAGCTAACCCTAGCTATGGTGACTTAGTTAGTATGGTGAGACCTAGTCTAACTTAAGTCAACCTCATTTTGGTCATTTAGGAACTAGTTTGAATAGGAGGAATAATGAATGGGTTCATGACTTATGACTTAAGGATTTAATTTCATGACTTATGAAACTTGACCCATGGCCCATGACTTGAACCCTAACCCTAATTTTAGCCATAAGTGACCAGCCACATTGAGATCTCCACCCTATTTAAACCCTCATTCCTTTGTTCTTGCCTCTTTTGTGCTCAACCAACTTTTAGGAAGGAAATATAAATCCCCATCTTCCCTAATTCCTATTAATTCCATTTTAATTCCTTTTTCATCCAAATCTTTTGTAATAGATTCTAATCACCCTCTATTTGATATTCATGGAGAGTAATTTCAGTTTGAGTACAATTTGGAGGATTTGGCTAGCAACGGAAATCAACCGATTTGGGGCTTTTCTTGATCATTTGCACCTATAGGTAAAACTCTTTAAATTGCATTTTTATTCTAATTTCTTTGCATATTAGGCTAGATCTAGGTGTCTCCTAGTTGTCCCTCAAGTTTGGCAGGAAACCATGTTCGTTTGGTATCCGTATCGGATACGTGTCAATGTGTAAGTGTATGTGTTTGTTAGAATGTCTCAATAGAATTTATTTTGATAATTTTGAAAAGTGATTGAATGGAAATGTTGTTTTATACATGGTTATTGTATTCGTGTCCTACTGAGTTATTTTTTGGACACTTTTCGTGTCCAAAATGGGATACACACACATGTACGAGGATACCGTGCGCTGTCCTGCTGCTCAGGGTCGAAACAGGACACGACACGGCACCACGTGCCATGAAACTTCATGGACACGTGGGGGCATCCACTGACGTCACACCCACAAAATTTCACGGTTCTTCGTTCAGTATGCGCGGAGAAATCAACCGCGTACTGACTTTGCACTGCCTCGTGCATACTGTGCACATCCTCTGCATTTCGGGCTTGACACAGGATACGACACATCATGTGGACACGTCAAACTTGACGAGATAGTGGGGGCCATGTCTGACAAGACCCTCACCAAGTTTCGTGACACTTGGTTACGAGTCGAAAAAGTTCTCGAGCTCGTATTGAATTTCCCTGACACGCACACACTCGATTTCGAGCCACTGATACGACCTCGTATCGACACGTCGACACCACATAGACACATTGTAGGCTACTAGAAACCTAGCCCTATACCCCACCTGTCACTGTGCAAGAGCACGGCTCGTCTCGAGCACTGAGTCGTGTCCAATCGGACACGACATGGCTGTACGAGGCAGCCTTAACTGCCAGATTCTGTCACTGTCGGGTTTCCTTTTTGACACTTTGTGTCCACACAATGGACACGGTTGTGGACACGATTGGCACCCTTGACACTTATGCATGTTGACTCACCTCTGTTCGAACTTAAATGGGGTTTTCCTATTTGAATTGTGTTCGATTTCATAGGTTAACTGAACACTTATACACTGGCCACTCTTCTCATATACTGTTGACACTTCGTGGACACCATGTGGACACGTACACTCATACCTAGGCACTGTGACACTCGACCCTAGTTGAGATTTAGGGCTTTGTGTATTGATTGGGGTTTTGGTTATGAGATGTGTGGGTTTTGAACTCAGGTTGATAACTGATATAGTTTTCAGTTGGGTTTGATATGTTTGGGTTTTGAGAGATGTAAATGTCAGGTATTTGGAATGTGGGAGGTGGAGGTATTTGGCTTTGAGGTTTATATCAATATAGGTCTAGGTATGTACCATCCCTTTGGATGTCAGTCCTGGGAATGGAGTATCAGAATAGTAAGGGGTGTGGCCTGGCTTTGTGCAGTGAATTAATGTGTGTGTGGGTGTCTTTATGTATCAGTGTGCAGAAAATGTTATAAGGGGCTTGCATTGGTAGCAGGGGATTTGGCTCTTGGGCTTGGGGTTTGCTAGTGTATCAGAAAATTGAGATGATGTATCAAAGTTATGTTAGATGATAGTTGGGATATTAGAATGTGGGTTGAGTGATTGGAAGGGGGAAATTAGACATGGGTTTGTATATCATTTGAACAATTGTTTGTATCTGAGATTTGAGGGCTCGGGTTAGTTTAGGATAGGGGTTTGGAAGAGAAAGGATACCTGTGTATTGGTACACATGGGTGTGTTTGAGTGAGCACAGATGGATGTGATGCTGTCTTTGGTAGCAGCAACAGGAGGGGGATCAGTTTAGTGATGGTGAGTATGTAAGTATGGAGGTTGGGAGCCATGTACTCGCTGTTTGGGTTCTGAGCAGCAGGGAGGTATTAGTGTGACCTGTGCACTAGAGTGCACAGACAATGTGAGGCCCTGCCCTGGCATGGGAGGGGCAGGAGTGAACTAGGTGAGGAGTTTAGAGTGTGAGTATATTTCATATATGAGTGTTATACATCTAGGATTAGGTTTATAGAGCAGGAGTAGGGGATTTCTTCTCTGTTTTAGGATTAGTTGTATCTCATGTTCAGGGAGACATATGTGAGTATCAGTTATTGGGTGTATCTAGTGTTTTTGGTTGTTGTCTTTGGGTAGCAGGGAGAGACATCAGAAATTGGGAGATCTGAGGGCTTAGTATCAGAAGTTGGGACTGATACATGTATCTGTCAGTGGGTGTAGTGTTAACATCATGTATGCCTATGGCATGTTGCTTATGTTTTAGTATGTGGGAGTGTGTCGGATGGAGAATAGGGGGTTGTTCTATACATGTATCAGTTAGACTGATGTGGATATAAATCGAGTTCCTGGTGTCTAGTGTCATATGCAGGAATGGAGGTAAGAAGGATAGGGTCCTTCCTACGATGAGTATCAATAAATAATCATATGTGAATGTAGGTGTGACTCTGAACCTGTGGCAGTGAGATGGTCTGCCATTAGAGCCTTGTGGAGATGTGAGTTTAACAGATGAAGGTAAGGGAGAGTTGTGCACTTGTGTCAGTTTGCAGTTAAGTGAAGGGAAGGATTTAGTTAAGGGGTAAGAGGACAGTAGCATGCTATATGCAGCAGTGGCAGCAAAGGGGAAAACCCCTGTTTGATGTTGTATGTGGAGTTGGTAAGATGAGAGTGTGTGAATAGAGGGTTCGATTTGGCTTTAGGGCAGTGGCTAGTTGCCCTACTACATTAGGCAGCAGGGGATGACCTTGGGGTCATGGTTGGCCATTGGCCTTGTAGTGTTATATATATTAGGATATCCTGGAATCCTAGTGAGGGGAAGGGGTAGTGTCCTAAGGTATTTGTGTTAATTAGTGTGTTAGGTTTTAAGTGTATATGACATGGGATATGTGTATCTTGAATGTTAGGATATATATATATATATATATATATATATATATATATATATATATATATATATATATATATATATATATATATATGTAGGCCTCAAAAATGAAAGTCACGCTGAGTTGATCAAGACAGAGTCAAAAGTCACGCTCAGTTGATCCAGACAATATAAACAAATCACGCTGGGAGACAGCTCATCATTTGTCAAAGAGTAATTATGACTGACAACACGACAGTCGAAGAATATCTCTTCGTATGCCACGTATACACAGAATTCGAGAGATCATCGCCGTCTATTGCGTGATTTTCGAAATCTTCTTCAGCAAGACTCAACCTTCGTTACGTTGGCGTACCAAAAGAGCTTCTTGTCATTTAATGCGACTGACAAAAGCAATCACTGTCAGAGATTTTGTGTCAGTCGAGACACGCCGAATCAAGACAGCTGGCAGTTCTATCTCAAGTCTGCGTGTATTTGTGATCTTCATCTCAAGTTTGCGTGGATTCTGAAGTTTTCTTCCTCAAGTTTGCGTGGATTTTGAAGTTCTTTGCCTCGAAGTCTGCGTGGATCCTGAAGCTTCCTGCCCCAAGTTTGCGTGGATTTTGAAGCTTTCTACACCGAGTTTGCGTGGATTTCGTCTTCAACAAGTCTGCGTAGATTTCATCAAATTGGAGTACGTGGCAGCCATGCCATTGATCTCTCGCCTGCGTGTCCTGTAACTTGCACACGACTCATGCATGATTGCCATGTGTCCAACAGTTACAGGCCACGTCCAGTAACTGCTCACAGTCTTGCGTATGTTAAATCCTGCGTGATTTTTAACTAGGCATAGGCTGTGAAGACAGTTATCTTTTCAGTTATTATTTTTGACTCTATAAATAGAGTTCTTTTTCTCATTCGTTGTACTGATACATTGATATCTACTGTCAAAATTTTGAGAGCTTTTCTTCTTCGCATAGTCCAAGGGATAAAGCGATCGTCTTCTAGATCGGATTCCTACAGTTGTAATTTTCCCAAAAACACAACAAATAAAGAGAATTTCTTTATGGAAAACAAATTGGCGACTCTGCTGGGGAAAACCATCTCCTCTTCTGAGATGGTAACAACTTAATACGACACTTCGTCAATTGGCTCGACAAAGAAGGTGATGACGATCAAATTCGATCAACTCGCCTATGAAGAAATGCAGCGGGCTAAGGGTGGCAAGCCCACTCCAGCCTCCATCATCACTGCCAAGTCGAAGGGACACTCTGTCTATGTCCCTAAGAATCAGTTGGCAGTCAATGGTGAAGTCTCTGCCACAGTGTCTACTCCTACCTCTGGCAAGAACTCCTCTGCAAGCACGCACACTCTTGTGCGCTCGAAGATGACAGTAATCAAAAGTCACGTTGACAGTACTGGCTCCTTAGCCAAATCTGTTCCAACGTGCAAATTCAACCCTAAAAGTCACGCTGATAGTACTGGCTCCTTAGCCAAATCTGTTCCAGCGTGCGAATTCAACCCTAAAAGGCACGATGACAGTACTGGCTCCTTAGCCAAATCTGTTCCAGCGTACAAATTCAACTCTAAAAGTCACGATGACAGTACTAGCTCCTTAGCCAAATCTGTTCCAGCGTGCAAATTCAACTCTAAAAGTCACGCTGATAGTACTGGCTCCTTAGCCAAATCTATTCCAGTGTGCAATCCCACATTCAACAGTCACGCTGACAGTACTGGCTCCTTAGCCAAATATGTTCCAGCGTGTAATTCTAAAATTAAAAGTCATGCTAACAGTACTGGTTCCTTAGCCAAATCTGTTTCAGCGTGTATTTCATCAGAGAAGAATAAATCCTTAGTTATCTCTTCTTCTTTACCGAGTTCTACTAGAACTGGGGGTGGTCTTCCACACAAAGTCTCTTCGAAAAGGAATAACTCTTTAGTTGTTTCTTCTGCTCCTGTAGTTTTTACTTCAGGAACAGCTTTGACTGATACTTTTGTTAGTCAAAGGAAAGGAGATGGTCTTTTGACTACTCTTCCTTCTGGACATTCTATGTCTCAAAATTTGATTGAGTCTAAGAAGAAATATTCCTTAATATATTCTTCTTTGACTTCTTCAAATTGGGCACAGAATCTGTCCATTAAAGAGGGTCTGTTGCCAACTCCTAATCAAAGGAGTGGTTCAACTCTTCCTTCTCTGCAAATATCCAGATCAATGGAAGAAAAACTCCATGTTTCTAAAATTAATGTGTTACCTTCCACTGATTTAAGAACAAAACTCAGCACTTCTGGTGTTAAGAAACCATACCAATTGGATATGAAGATAAAAGATCCAGATGCAGAGTATGCAAGAAATTATGTGGCTCACATTAATCACTCTTTGTATAATCAAGAGCCATCAAGACCCAAGAACAGGAAGTATACTCCTCAATCTTCACAAACAGATTTACGGGAATATCTTCAACAGAAGAGAAAGAGTAATTCTATGTCAAAGGAACATGCTGAATGTGACTTCTATCCAAGAGTCATAATTCAGTGCAGATGTCAATCAACGGTTCAAGACCATGGTGATCATGAATGTGACTTCCAGCCAAGAGCCACAATGCAATGCAGATGTCAAACTAAACGACAGTCTGTCTTCAATAGGATTCAGTATGAACCTATGCCTGATGAAGATGAGCCTTTGTTTGCCTCTGTCAACATGACTTCTCGGGACACCGGGGGTAGAGTTGATAGTCCAGATGGAGTATATAGAAACACCAGAGCAAGTGTCCTGGCTTCTAGTCAAAGAAATTTGATCCCTAAAATTGATTCTGAATTCCTTGGAGAATCTAACTTCCCACCTCTTCCTACTGGGGGTAATTCTTCTATAGTTGACTTTGATGCACGAAGCAATGATTCAGAGCATACAACATCCACTTGTTCATCAATAATCCCTCATACAGTCACGACTTACATGGTTGATGGGAATACTGATGAACCTTCTTCTTCCTTGACTCCTCAAGATTAAAGAATTGCTTCTTTGGAACAGCAAATGAAGTCTATGACTGACACAATAAAGTCGATGTATGAACTCATGACAGCTCAGTTGCAAAATCGACAGACTGTACCAGATGCCATACTAGTTGATACTGATATAAGTCCAGTACAAGTTCCTCCAGCAGTACAATCCAATACTCCTGGACCAGCTCAACCAAATCCTAGTCTCTCTGGAGCTGGGGGTAGTGCTTACAATGCTGTTCCTCCTCCCAACTATTCTCTACAAGCCACAACTCCACAATCTTCGGGAGTTGTCTCTGAAGAATTGAAGAATCTCAAAACTCAATTCGAGGCATTCAAACAGAAGGATGGTTTACAAAGGTTAGGCATCAAGCAGCCTTATCCGATAGAATGGAAGCAAGTATCATATCCTCCTAAATACAAGCCTCCTATTATCTCATTCTATGATGGAACCACTTCTCCAAGTCAGTTTATTAATCACTTTGAAGTGATGACTG
The DNA here is from genome assembly GCA_029216955.1 of Iris pallida. NCBI lineage: Eukaryota > Viridiplantae > Streptophyta > Magnoliopsida > Asparagales > Iridaceae > Iris > Iris pallida. Next base: position 10,302,825 of record JANAVB010044619.1, read on the forward strand.
ATCAACTGCAACCAAGTGATGCCCTCCTTACTCGGGTATTTATTAGATGTCTCAAGGGAACGGCTTATGAATGGTATAGGAGTCTCCCAGATGGGAGCATTACCTCATTTGCTGGTTTCAAACAGATGTTTTTTGAAAGGTTCTATGAAGGGCTTAATGACATGACTATGTCTGCTCTTATTAGAATCAAGCAGAAAAATAATGAATCTACAGAGGAATAAATTGAACGGTTTCGAAGAGAAGCTCTGAAGATGCCTCTTGGAACTCCTGATGCTGTCACCATTGACACGTGCAAATCAAACTTGTTGCCAATCATCAGTATGTGGACAGGATCCACTCAATTTCAAGATTGGCCTTCCTTCATAGTCAGTGCCAAAGCTGCAGAAATCAGTGCTGAAACCTTCAAAGGTTTAGGAGTGCAGATGACTCCTAAAGAAACAGGACAAGGTGCTAACAATAAAAATAATGCTCGCAAAGGAAAAGAAACTCTTGAAGTTAATCTTCAGAGCAAAGATGCATCAAATGTTCAAACTCCTGCCTCTACAACTCAACAATCAAGAACACCTCGCCCCAAAGAAAAATATTCTTTTGATGATGACGATGTCCTTGGTATCTTTGAATGTCTGCTGAAAGGTAATAAAATACAATTACCTGAGATCAAGAAACCTGATGAAGCTGGTAAGACAGATCATCCTAAATACTGTCCATACCACAGAATGCTGGGTCACACAATTCGTACATGTTATGTACTGAAAGGAAAGATCCAAGAAATGATTAAGTCTGGAGCTATCTCTCTTACTCCAAAAGAGAAGACTGTCACTTCTAATGTCGTCTCTATGCAATTTGGAGACTTTCCTCCTCAATTTCTTGAAAGCGGAATTGTTCCTATTCCCAAGGCAATTCTTAAAATAGTAAATATTCCTCCTCCACAGTCTGAAGGATTAGCACCAATCACTTTGGAGACTGGAGAAATCATGTGGATTCATCCTGATCTAATAACAGACTTTGAATCTCCTTCTCCTCAAAAGATTTCTTCTCGAAAGTCCAAGAAGGCTGGAAAGATCAAGTCATGTCATATGACTTCTCTTGGGTCTACCTCTGACACAGAGCCAAAAGACAAAGAAGAAGCACTTGTTAGTGCTACTCGAACGGGGAAACCTTACCTAAAGGATTATTCTAAAAATCCTGAAGATCCTACTAATATCCCTTCAGCTGCTAAAGATGCTCCTAATGTTCCTCCTGAAGTAGAATCATCTACTGCACCTGTTCCTTCAACTACACCAGTTGAACCTGTTCCTCCCAAACCCACAACTCTTGAGAAAGACAAGCAACAAGCTCAGTTTGATAAACCAATCAAGAAGTCTCTTCCTCTTGCCTTACAACTTCGACATTTTGGCTCAACTTGCTAATACTCCAGCTAGAATGTCCCTCTTTGAACTTTTACGTCTTTCTAAAGAAACTCGGGAGACGTTAAGTGAAGCACTTTACAAGCTGACTCTTGTCTTGCACAATTGAAGAAGCCAGATGCGGAACCTGCCACTTGCTTACATTGCAACAGTGTACTGGAGATTATCCCAAATATCACCTTTACACAAGACGACATGCTACTGGAGGATAATCGACATGACCGACCTCTCTACTACACTGGTTATATTGATACGATGAAGATAGATCGTATCCTCATTGACCCAGGGTCTGCTATAAGCATAATGCCAAAGAGTTTGTTGGATGAACTAAAAATCTCTCTTCACAAGCTCTCCAAGACGGTTACTACTATCTTGGGATTCAATCAAAGTCGAAGTGAGCCTTTGCGAAAGATTCATCTGAAGCTTCAGATAGGCGATTTCACATCTAAAGTCACTTTCTATGTGATCGAGATCGCGGGATCCTATAATCTTCTTCTAGGGAGGCCCTTTCTTCATGAAAATAATGTGGTGCCCTCTACTCTTCATCAATGTTTTAAATACATTGATAGCAATGGAAGAGTACAAAAAGAAGTTGCTGATATAAATCCCTTCCATGGGGTTGAAGATTATTTCAACGATTCCCGAATGTACAAAGAAGAGTATACAAAGATCATACAAGCTATGGAGAAAGAAGATGCACAAAGTGAGACTTTAATAATCCCTGTTAAAGGTCGAACTACTCAGCAACAATCTCCTACACCCTCTGGAGAAGATTCTTTCATCATTCCAGTGAGTGGACGGATCTCTCCGTTACCTCAGTCATCTACTCAAAATACACTGATCATTTCTGTCAGTGGGCGTACTACAGTTCCTGTATCTTCACAAGATACTCTGCTAATTCCAGTTGGAAGGCGGACTACTCTTCCTACTCAAACTTCAAGGGAGCTCACCTCTTCTGAGCCATTTGTTATCGATCTTAATCGAAACAAAGCTTCTTCTTCTTCTCCCCCTTTAGTCATTGACTTGGCTAAAATCTCTAAGGCTCAGCCTTCTCCCAATATAAATATTGCTGCTTTTACATTTAATGAAAAGTCTTCACCTTTGCAGTATGTTGATGTGTGTAATTATGTTCATAGTTATTTACATCTGTTAGATGACTTGAACACAATAACCATAGGAGTTGTACAGACTGTTCATACAGATGTATCTCTAGAACCTGTACAATCTTCATACTTTCTAGTTCCCAGCAGAAAGCCAGGAGACATTCCAATATTCTTCTACAAAGGGCCTCAAAATCCTTCTAATCTTGAAGATGATGACAAAAATGATGATACTGAAAGATTACAACTACGTCGTTATAGTCAGCAATCTAGAGACATTATCAAAAATATGGGCTATGACTTCAGGACTGGCCTCAATGATGGAAAAGGAAGAAAAATACCTGTCCGGATTCCTCCTTTGAAATATGGAAGTACGAAATGCGGATTGGGTTATACTGCTCCTACTCCTTTCATCAATATTATCCATGAAGATCCTGAGTCTGACGAAGATAAGAGATCTGATTCTTCTAGTACCACTTCTTGGGATTCTGATACGAGTATCGGTGACTTCTACTGCAACATTTTGTATTCCTACATGGTTTCCATTGACCATTCTGAAGAAAGTGATGAAGACGAAGAAGAGTTTGAAATCTCACCTGAATCAGAACAGTGGGCCCAAAGATTAGATAATCAATGGGAGTTCCGTTTCGAGCAAAAAGAACCTCCGACTGAAGATAAACTTGTTCAAATAGATGTTGGTGAAGAGGGATCTCCCAAACCAATATTCATCAGTGAAAGTCTTTCAGAAACTGATAAGAAAGACATGATCAAACTCATTCGTGATTACATTGATGTCTTTGCTTGGAGTTATGAAGATATGCCAGGGCTTGATCCTCAAATTGCAACTCACAAGCTCAATATCTTGCCGAATGCTAAACCGGTCAAACAACAACAGCGACAATTTCGTCCAGACATCATGGATGCAATTGAAGCTGAAGTCAATAAACTCATTACCTCTGGATTTATTAGAGAGAAACAACATCCCGATTGGGTGGCTAATATTGTTCATGTTCTTAAAAAGACTGGCAAGATCAGAGTATGCATAAACTTCCGCGATCTCAATGCGGCATGTCCTAAAGACGAATTCCCTCTACTAATCACTGATGTCATGGTTGATAATACCTGTGGATTTGAACGAATGTCATTCATGGACGGGTATTCTGGATACAATCAGATTAAAATATTTCCAGATGACGAGAAGCACACTTCTTTCAGAACGCCGATTGGTACATACTATTATACAGTTATGCCATTCGGTCTCAAGAATGCAGGAGCAACTTATCAACGAGCTATGAGCACTATATTCCGTAAACATTTGCGGAAAATAGTCGAATGCTATATTGATGATATTGCAGTCAAAAGTCGACAAAAGGAGGATCATAACCAAGATTTGAAGACTATATTTGATCTAATGCGTAAGCATCAATTAAAGATGAACCCTACTAAGTCCTTCTTAGGCGTCTCTAGTGGTAAATTTCTCGGCTTCGTCATTACCTCTAAAGGTATACACGTGGATCCCGAGAAGATCAAAGCCATCCAAGAGATGCGTCCTCCACGCACCTTAAAAGAGCTACGAGGATTTCAAGGAAGAATCGCTTATATCAGGAGATTCATCTCTAATTTATCAGGACGCTGCAGACCATTCAACAAACTTATGAAGAAAGGTGTCTCTTTTGTCTGGAATGATGAATGTCAGAAAGCATTCGATGATATAAAACAATATCTGATGAGCCCTCCAGTATTGGTACCTCCCGTCTCAGGAATACCGTTCCTCCTCTATACTCGAGCAATGAGTCATTCATTGGGTGCATTACTCGCTCAAAAGAATCAAAATGGCCATGAACAAGCCATTTATTATCTCAGCCGTACTATGACCGGAGCTGAACCTCGATATTCACCGGTTGAAAAAGAATGTCTAGCCTTGATGTTTGATGTCCAAAAGACACGTCATTATATCATTGGCCAGACTATTCATGTCATCTCCAGGATCAATCCTATACGGATCATGATGAAGAAACCCAGTGTTTTGAATTCTCGATTGGCTAACTGGGAAATCCTACTTGCTCAGTATGACATGCACTATATTCCTCAGAAATCAGTCAAAGGACAAGCTTTAGCTAATTTTTTTGGCTGCTCACTCAATTCCAGAAAATTCAAAACTCTATGATGAAATCCCAGATGAAGTCCTAGATTCAAATCAAATTGCTGAAGAAGATCCTACTTGGCGTCTATTCTTTGATGGAGCATCAAAAATTGGTCCTAATGGCGATATTGTCGCTGGAGTTGGAATTGTTCTTGTATCGCCAGAAGGTCTTGCTATCCAAAGAGCTTATTCTCTCGATCAGCCGTGTTCAAATAATGTAGCTGAGTACAACGCATTACTTATTGGTCTTCAACTCGCTAAACATCTGAATATTCAACATTTGGAGGCGTATGTAGACTTTAAACTCATTGTCAATCAGATCAGGGGTACTTATGAAGTTCGCCATCAAGATCTGGTTCCTTATCACAAAACAGCTATATCTATGGCTTCTTCGTTTGAAGAATTCTTCATTGAACATGTTAGGCGAGCATGTAACACAGAAGCTGATGCCCTTGCTAATCTTGCAGCGGTGCTGGCTATTCCAATCAGACGGCAACAAATGATTGTTGTTCGTAATCGAGAATTATTTCATCTTGAAAATAACTTGACTCTAGGACTTCCAGTTGACATTGAAGAATCAACATCTCATGACGTCAACACAACAAGAGGATTTGGATTCAGTCGTAAATCGATGTCATCTTCATCCGATTCCAGCATGGAATTCATCTTCAGTAACTCGACTGAGAATCAGAATACGGATAAAGATTGGAGACTTCCTTTTTTAGATCTCGTATTATATGATATTCTTCCGGATGATCCGAGTGAGGCAGCATCTATCAGACGACGATCACTCAGATTCTACTACAATCATACAACAAAGACCTTATATCGTCGAGCTTATGATGGTTTACTCCTTCGATGTGTTGCCGGTGACGAGGCTCAACAAATCATTCGCGAAGCACATGATGGAATTTGTGGAGCACATCAGCCAGGACCAAAACTTCAAGACCGTATTCGACGTATGGGTTATTATTGGCCCACTATGGTATCTGATGCCATCGAATATGCAAAGAAGTGTAAAGCTTGTCAAATCCATATGGATTTTATTCATCAACCCTCGGAATTTCTACATCCGACGGCAGCATCATGGCCCTTCGAAGCTTGGGGCATGGACATTGTCGGCCCGATCAATCCACCGTCATCTAAAGGTCATCGGTTCATTCTCGCAATAACCGATTACTTCTCCAAATGGGCCGAAGCCATTCCTTTATCTGAAGTTAAGACGTCTAATGTCATCAGCTTTATTAAGCACCACGTCATCTACAGATTTGGTGTTCCTCGACGCATTGTTCATGATAACGGACCACAGTTCGTCAGCCAGAAATTTATTCGATTCTGTGACGATCACCGGATCAATAATATGGCTTCTACCGCATATAATCCAGCAGCTAACGGATTAGCAGAAGCTTTCAACAAGACTATCATCAAACTCCTAAAGAAGTTTGTCTCCACTAACAAACGTAATTGGAGTGACAAGCTCGAGGAATGTTTGTGGGCTTATCGCACTACAGTTCGTAATGCTACCAAATGTACACCTTTCTCTCTGGTGTATGGTTGCGAAGCTGTTCTTCCATTAGAGATTCAAATTCCTTCTTTAAGGATAGCAATCGCTAATGAACTCACTGCTGAAAATAACGATCGTCTTCGACTTCAGGAATTAGAAGCTCTGGATGAAAAGCGATTATCTGCTCAACAGAATATTGAATTCTATCAAGCTAGAATTTTAAGAGCTTTTAATAAAAAAGTCAGAGTTCGATCATATCAAAAAGGAGAACTTATTCTAACAGTCAGACGTCCTATGACTATGACTCATATGAGTAAGGGCAAATTTGACGCAAAGTGGCAAGGTCCCTATATTGTGAGCAAAGTTTTCTCAAATGGAGCTTATCAACTCTCAGAATTGGATGGTCGAAAAGTTTTGATGCCTATTAATGGCAAATTCCTTAAAAAGTACTATGTATAAATGTAAATACTTGTAATCATCAGACAAATTCATGTTTAAAAATAAAATTTTTATTTTATTTTTATGAATGATGATACATGATATTAAGGAAGATCACTATCATCCTTCTCTACTTTTGGACGTGGGCCACTACTGTCCTTCTCGAAGACGTGATCAGCAAAAGAGCCGAGAACCTCCTTGCTAGAACCCACGAGGAATTTGCAAGCGGCCATCCTCATAGCTTCCTCTTCTTCAGTCCTTCCTGGTTCGAGCAGAAAATCCAGAATGTCCCTTGGTGGCTTGGGTGCAGACGAACCTTCGCCTGCTTTCGTCTTTTTCGTTTTGACTGGACCAGCAGGGCGTTCTTCAGTGCCTTTCTGAACCTTTGAGGCTATCTCAGTCTTCTTGGATGCTTCTCCAGATGACATTTTTATGTTGAGGAGTAGAAGTATTCGTTTTTGCCAGATTTCTGCTATATTTATAGGCAGAAGTTCCTCATTCATCCGACGTTTCACATATTCATTAATGCTTAACGGTTCATCCATTCATTTCTCACATTCATCAGACGGTTCGCCTGTTCATTAATACTTGACGGTTCATCCGTTCATTTATTACATTCACTCGACAGTTCATCTGTTCATCATTTCCTAACGGTTCATCCGTTCATAATCTTCTATCAATTTTATTAGGTGGGGATTCGTTATTTATCATATTTTTATAACCTCTGAATCAATTCCGAATCTACTTACTCATTTGTCATGTTTTGACCTCTGCATAGAAATCAATCTATTTTCTTTTGAGTTCCTACATATTATCACGTCCATAATACCTCTGATAATATCATATACTCTAAAACAGAAAAGATGATTTTATTATCTATCATGTCCACAATTCATCCACAAATACAAATCATTGAGCATAGAAGAATTATCATTTCCATTCTCATTTCACCACAAAAAGTCTATTACATTTTCTTAGACTTTCTTACAAATCATAATGGAAATCTATTACAAATCTTGGATTTTTATTCTACACCACAATAATAACCTAATAGAGATCTATCTTCTTCTTTTGGATCTTCTCCGTCGGACATTCTCCGTCAGGTTCGTTGTTGGTGGCAGTTCCTGACTGTCTGGGTCCCAGTCACGACCAGATCAGCAGGAATCAAACTCTGGTCTTCTCTCTCAGGCGAAAGGAGAACCACAGAGTGTGGCAGCCCGAAGTCGTGGTGCTGCCAATACAATTGGTGGATTAAGAGCGACCTTTCAGAGGAGACAGGAATGTATCCAACCTTGGGATACAATTCCTAGTTCTCCCGTGAAAGGAACTCTACTACCCGATTTTTCGGTAGTAGAGTTGACTCCACCATCCAACTCTCGTGTATAAAGGCTCTTCCTACCATCTAAGGAAGACCCTTCTATCCCACGAAGAGTTCTGAGTTGTCTGATTTACGCATCAAAAGCGTATGAGCTCCCTGATGTAGATGTCAGCAGGATATTCTCCACAGCATCCACATCCCCAATGCCAGTTCTGAAGAAAATTTTCAGCCAAGTTTCTGCAGAAAGTTCAACAGAAATTATTCAGTATGCATTTATCAAACAGAGACAGGCGTGTATTGTTCAAATCAGAAACAAGAAACAGAAAGCCTATCTTCAACAGCAAAAATAAGTGCACGTATTACACTGATTTACCTTCAAGTTTGGTGCTAAGGATTGGCAAACTCATGTTTGATACAGTGCGCAGAAGTCGAACATTAGAAAACATTGCTTTCTTGTTTGAGAGTGAAATCTTCCAAAAATTTCATTCTCAGAGAAGAAGAAGAGGAATGGGAGATGAGTATCTGCGAAACTCTTCCATCTATTTAAAGGGCAAAGTACAAGTCTATTCTTGGAAAAGATCCGCATAAATAGCGCTCGTAAATTGTGGAAAGAGTGTCACATGTGCTTTGGAAGACAGAGCAACATTGGAAACAATCAAAGACTGCTGATTAATATTTCTTATTAAGGCACGCAGATCAAACACAAAAGTTGTACTTCATTTCTTAAGACAGGCACTGATGGCCTTACAAAAGACAAAACAAAAATTACAACAAAAGCACAAAAGTCACGCTCTATTTCCCAGAGCGACTGAGCTTGGTGCCTAGTTCTTCTACACTCCTAACTCCCAGACAGTGCAACAGAGCTTTAAACATTTCACGCTGCTTTATGAGGCTGCGCCCATCAGAAGAGGATGAGCCATCCAAGCCAAAATAGCTCAAGAAATTCTTGGCTAGTTGCAAGGGATCATCTTTGAGCTCGAAGACAAGGGGCTCTGGCTCTTCACCCCCAAAAGTGGGGTCACCATGAGAACAAAAGCCCAACTTGCGTGCTTCTTCCTCAGCTTTCTCCTTTGGTGTCATATTGACGTAAGATGAAGATTAAAAATGAAACTTCTTCCTATTTATATAACTGAGTTTTGCCGGCGGTTCATATTCCACCATAAATTGGATACAATCAGTCTCGGAGAATGAAGAGTCATTATGACATTTAATAAGTTCATTTGGATGTTTTCAAAGAACTTCGAAGTCTTTTCGACTTCCGAAAAATTTTGAAGTCATCTCAGCGTGACTAAATCCATTTTATCATCTCTATTTTCAAAGTATTTCGAAATAATTTATCATTTTTTGAAAACTTTGAAGGGGATTTTGTAGGCCTCAAAAATGAAAGTCACGCTGAGTTGATCAAGACAGAGTCAAAAGTCACGCTCAGTTGATCCAGACAATATAAACAAATTACGTTGGGAGACAGCTCATCATTTGTCAAAGAGTAATTATGACTGACAATACGACAGTCGAAGAATATCTCTTCGTATGCCACGTATACACAGAATTCGAGAGATCATCGCCGTCTATTGCGTAATTTTCGAAATCTTCTTCAGCAAGACTCAACCTTCGTCACGTTGGCGTACCAAAAGAGCTTCTTGTCATTTAATGCGACTGACAAAAGCAATCACTGTCAGAGATTTTGTGTCAGTCGAGACACGCTGAATCAAGACAGCTGACAGTTCTATCTCAAGTCTGCGTGTATTTGTGATCTTCATCTCAAGTTTGCGTAGATTCTGAAGTTTTCTTCCTCAAGTTTGCGTGGATTTTGAAGTTCTTTGCCTCGAAGTCTGCGTGGATCCTGAAGCTTCCTGCCCCAAGTTTGCATGGATTTTGAAGCTTTCTACACCGAGTTCGCGTGGATTTCGTCTTCAACAAGTCTGCGTGGATTTCAACAAATTGGAGTACGTGGAAGCCATGCCATTGATCTCTCGCCTGCGTGTCCTGTAACTTGCACACGACTCATGCATGATTGCCATGTGTCCAACAGTTACAGGCCACGTCCAGTAACTGCTCACAGTCTTGCGTATGTTAAATCCTGCGTGATTTTTAACTAGGCATAGGCTGTGAAGACAGTTATCTTTTCAGTTATTATTTTCGACTCTATAAATAGAGTTCTTTTTCTCATTCATTGTACAGATACATTGATATCTACTATCAAAATTTTGAGAGCTTTTCTTCTTCGCATAGTCCAAGGGATAAAGCGATCGTCTTCTAGATCGGATTCCTACAGTTGTAATTTTCCCAGAAACACAATAAATAAAGAGAATTTCTTTATGGAAAATAATATATATATATGAAATTGGTTGTCACCTACTAGCCTAGCATGAGAATTAGCCTATAGTCTAAGGTAATGTAGGTTTTACCTAAAAGCCTAGGATAGATTGGTATATCCTATATACATATGTATAAACTAGTATAGGGTAATTTTAGGCATATGAATATCTAGGTTAGGGTATTTTAGGTAGTTATGACTTGATATAGGTTAACTTGACCTAGAATGACCTAGATTTGACTAAGGTTTGACCAGGGTTGACCAGTTGACCAATAGTCAACAATTGACCTAGTTTGACTTAGACAGTTGACCAGGTTTGTTTTAGAGTTGATTTTGACCTAGAAATCATGTAGATTGCATCATAAATTTCATTTACCTTATTTAAAACATATTATAACATGTACTGCTCTATTTAGGACATTGTGACTCCGGTGCAGACATCTGATATTATACTACTCTTTTCAGAGTATCAGGCGAGTACATTCTCTGATAGTTCTCTCATTTATTTATCAATTACTGTACTTCAGTTCTAGTTAGTTGTATGTGATTCTCTGTTATAACACGTATGGATATTTCTGGATTCATGTATGCGACACACATACCATCTTGTCTGGCCTCTATTACTGGAATCATCATGTACTGGAATTATTCTGGAATCATTGCTGGAATCATCATGTTTGGCTGGACTCATCTCGATTCTCGTGTCGTATTCTGGATTCACTTGTACTTGCTGGGAGGGGAAATACTTGAGTAAGACATGTAGACATACCCTAATTCTGGAATCACCCCACATGCTGGAATCAAACTGGAATGATAGCCATCTCACACCCGGCCGAGTGTGATGTGCCGGATTACCTATAGTCGTTTATATGTCAATCTCGGTATTTTAAAACATACTGTTAGAGTATAGTCTGGACTCACCCTGGAATCTTTGATCACTGACTGGAATCATCTTATACTGGACTCATCTTGTACTGGAATCACCTGGTATCAGATTCATGTTGTCTGGACTTACTTGGGTTTTACACTTGTTACATTTACTGTCTGGACTTATATCATGTTACTCTAGTTTAGCTAGTTTCTATTTACAGTCTTTATTGCCATGATTCTTCTCTTGTTTAGTTACTATACTTTCCTTGTATCTCAACTGTTCTCTATACCATCACCTAAATATAAACTGCCATATTTATTAATACAACTGTCTATAACTGCTTTATAGTTCTCTGTCATTTACTTAGGTTTTCTAGATAAGATTGTGCTCGTTCCTGTCCTGACTAGACCTGTTAAAATTTTACAGATGATTGCCCTGAGGACACTTACCCTACTTACTATGGACCAGGAGATGGTTTAGCTACCTTTGGCCTCGACACTCAGAGTGATCGGGAGACTAGCTAGTTGACTTGGTTTAGTTTCATGTTTTAGAACTTGAATTGTAAATAAGTTGAGATATGTTTTGTTTTGAGATTGTTTTGAGATTATATTATTTTAGTAGTTGGTTTTATTGTTGTATTTAGTCTTAGTTATAAGCTTCTGTGTTATCATATCGTGCTTAGACTGTGATTGAGATTCTATTATATCTTTACTTGTCCTTCGTTCGGAGTTGAGATTTTGACAAGTACATTATATAATTGCATAAGTTGTTGGTTAGATAGTGACCTAGAATAGCGTTCTACCGCCGACACTACGGCATAGGCTGGACGCTGTTACGTACTCGTATCCTCACAGTGGGTGCAGGTTGTGACAGATCGAACTTACTGCCGAGTCCTTTCGTAGAGGCTTATCGAAGCGGACCTTCTTTTGTTTCTGCTTATCTGTAGCAGGAGGTTGAGAAGGTCCGGCTTGAGCTGTATCGGGAGTAGAATGGGTCACCGGTGGGGGCGTCTCTTCTTCAGAAGCCTAGTTTCCTCTCGCTGGAGAGTCGAACGAGTGGTCATCCTGGTGTATTCTGCCGAGGAGGAGACCATGCGACATGTCCTGACCTTCCTTCCTTTAGTCAGACATGCTGCTGGCACGATCATGTCAGGAGTGATATCTGGATGAACCCACATCACTTCACCTTGCGATGTTGTGAGGGGGATGAGGCCCTGAGCATTGTCCTTGGCGGGCGAAAGGTTAACAACTTCCATCATTGCCTTTAGGATAGAGACGACGCCGTCTTGAGTCTCGGCTATCGTGAAGCTCCCGAACTGTATCGTGACCATGTTGGCCGTCACAGTCTTTTTTTGTAATCGAGGGAGATGACTTTGGCGTCGATAAGACGTTGAATCTGTCTTTTCAACACGTAGCAGTCGCATGTTGAGTGGTGGATGTACTGGTGGTAATGGCAGTACTTAGGATTATCCATCTTTCCTACTTCGTCAGGATGCTTAGGAGATAGAAGCTGCAGCATGCCGCCCTTGGTCAGCATCTGGAATAATTCGAGCGTGTCTTCGTCATTGAAGGAGTAGGTTTCCTTTGGCTTCTATGCTTCAGCCGGCTTGGAGCTCACGAGCGCTGGACATTTTGTAATATTGACGACCATAGCTTGCTTGCCTTTACCGTCTCTTACTCGCTTCCCTTTATCTTTAATAGAGGGGAAGTTCAGACCCAGGAGTTGTGCGTCCTGTGTCTTCTTCTGAGCTACGTCTGCTTCAGTAATAAAGGGTGTCCACTTGGTACAGGGAGCACTGTGCCACAGTTTGATACCAGGGAGCATATTTTTGTGACATGAATCCATGAGCATGGGCTCTGATATGCCTGGAGGTAGCCTTAGGGCAGCCTGGTGGAAGCGTTCAATGTACATCTCTTCGTCATGCTGAAACAAAGGGTCATACATCTCTTCGTCATTGTTCCTACCCCCGGTGGAAGCGTTCAATGCCTCAACATTGTTCCTACCCTCGGTCTTCTGACTGCTTGTGCCCGTAGAAGTGTCGGTGTCATACATCTCTTCGTCATGCTAAAACAAAGGGTTGTTATGCACCGTAGCAGGCTGGCTACCCCCAACAGGTGCAGCGGTCGATGAACCGTCTTCTTGCAACGATGATCTGCCCTTGGAGCGCGTGTGTTGGAACACGCCTTCCTTGGACATAGGCTTCTTGCTACCCCCAGGCCGATTTTTGGACTTGCCAACCAAGGAAAGGGGTTTCTTGGATAGCTTCTTCTAGGACGGAGAGTCCCGAGCAATATTGCATGAAGTAACACGAAGCTCTTCTTCTTCCTCACAAGTTCTTGGTCGCAGCCTTTGAAAGACAGACATCCTCTTTGGCAGTGATAGATCTGCTTGACAACAGCAGCAGTTGATGGTAATCTGAGTACAGTTGGGTCTTGATTTAGACGCCAACTGTATCTCAGATTCTTTTCTCATCCTACGCTCGTAGGGAGCAAACGAAGTCTTCATGCCTCTACTTCCTTCGTGTATACAGGAGCGCTGTGCACAGCCGAAGAGATATGGAGAAGGCAATCTTCCTTCAAGATCATGTGGATGAGGTCTGAGTATGCCTTGATTAGAGAGTTGTTGATGACATACCCCTGGCCTTGAGTAGTGTGAGTGGGTGCTCAAGGGATGACGGGGTTCCGTCGGACGAGGCTTCGAAGAGTCTGGAATGGTCTTGTATAGCTTTCTATCGGCTGCGCGCGTTACTATCAACATGGACCTCCGGTCCGCCATCGACGTAGCACTTTGATCGCATGGGGCGAGTGCTGCCTTGGATCTCCTCCTACCACGATTAGATGATGCGTAGTTGTAATGACCATGGTTTGTATTACGTATTTCGGTATACGTGTATGTATTTCGGTATACGTGTACGTATTTCTGACTCGTATTGCTTGTCTCCCTGCTTAATTTGTTTTGGCATTTCATTGATTGGTCTATCTTGGTTCGGTTCGGTTCGGATTGTTTGGGATTGGTTCGGTTTTGTTGTGAACCCACCCTACCTACCACCACCACCCTCATTTATATCCCACCAAACATTTCTCTCTCCTTATTAACACTTCTTCTTTCCTACCATTACTCCTCCACCAACCTGAGAGAGGAAGGTGTAGGCAAGTGCATCTTGCTTCATGGAGGAATCCCATTTTTATTGTTCCATTGTCTTCCTCATGCGTTTCTAACCCACTTTAGTACTTAGCATTTTTTATTTCCGTAGTTAATTTCTTGTAGATCTAGCTTTGTGGTATTTTCGATTTTATGAGTTTTGATCTATCAAACCTGCATATTTTTGTTATTTGATGGTTCCATGTTGTAGAGAATTCCATTTAGCTCAAATTTGACCTACGGAAGTCAGGATTTGGGTTCCTATTATTGTTTGGAGGAGCATGGAGGCCATGGTATTTTCCATGGACATGTTCTCTGTGGGAGCCATTAATTGTACTTTTGGCCGCATGAGAATTTTTTAGCTCTGAGCCGCATGGCCATTTAATTGAATATTAATTCATTATTGGCCGCATAAGCCAAATGCATAGCTGGCCGCATGCATTAGCTGGCCGCATGGCCAATTGCATTTTTGCATGCATTAGCTTGCATGCTTATATATTTAATTAGCTTGCATGCTTATATATTTAATCAGCTTGCATGCTTATATATATAATTAGCTTTGCATGCTTATATATATAATTAGATTTGCATGCTTATATATATAAGCTAATTAATTAGCTTGCATGCTTTAATTAGCTTTGCATGCATTCACTTGCATGCTAAATATTTTGGCCGCATATGGCCTTAGCCATTTTGGCCGCATGCTTATATATTAGCTGGCCGCATGGCCTGTGCAAGCTTTTGCTTGCATGCTAAATATTTTTGGCCGCATATGCTTGCATATGGCAGTTTACTAGCTGGCCGCATATGGCAGTTCAATAGATGGTCGCATATGGCCCGACCATTGTTGGCCACATATGGCCCAACCATTTCTGGCCGCATATGTTTCTCCCCTCCATTTATTGCTTGGCCACAATTTATTGCCTTGGCCATTTAAACATTTGCATGCAACATTTGCTTGGAATATTTGTATTGGCCGCATGGATTCAATTTGCATGGCCTTTGCATGCATTTGCTTGCCGCATAGGCTCAATACTTTATTTGCTTTAGTGCATGCAATTATTTAACTCTTGTACAGTGGCAATATTAATTTATTGTTGGCCGCATGGCTACTATTCTTAGTCGGCCGCATGGCTACTGTTCATTATTGGCCGCATGGCCATTAGCAGTTGCCTTGGCCGCATGGCCTTAGTAAAATATTTTGGCCGCATGGCCTTAGCATTAATTGCATGGCCGCATGCACATTTTTGTGCTGGCCGCATGAAATTTTTTCTGAGCCGCATGAGTCCTCCACAGCTCTTGCCCCTACTAATATTTAATTACTAAATGTATGCTTGTGCCATATTAATTTTAAGAGTGTTCTATGACACGATGGTGACCCGTTGTGGTGCACTTTTGACAAATGATATGACATGATGGTGGCCTGACGTGGCGCACTCCTGACAGTGAACATGACATGATATATATATATATATATATTGAAGGCTGTTACGACGGCTAGCATGTCATGACAAGATTGAATGGCCTGGACACCGTGGATGATTGTGTTTGTACAAATGAACCGGTAATATTTGCATCATGTCTAGGACAGGGATCCCTGAGTACCACGGTCAGGGATACCTACTGTAAATGGCTAAGGCTAATAACTAGAATAATTCAGTAGTCATGAGAGATTTCCCCAGTTACAGGCGATCACGTTATCCCGACCACCATTGTTGGACTTGCAGCCTGCCGACGAGTAGGGCTCAAGTCTAGATTCACTGATATATGGAAAAGAACGAGGCACTGCTTAATGAATCCAAGTCGCCTGGATAACCTGGATTAGCTGCAGGGCTTGTGGCTGGAGGAACATCTCACTGCATATTGCTAGTAACTAAGGCCTGTGATAACCCTAGTTAGCTAACGTAGAAAGCCGTAGTCACTGATTGGCCGGAAGCGATTGTATGATGTAGTTTCAGTGCTCGATTATTGCAGGCTTGATCGCATGATTGTCACTTTTAACAATAAAGATCAGGGGCTAAGTTCTGTTCAGGCGAAGGGTTACAACCCTGGTCCTTGTTTGGTTTAAGGTTGTAACCTGGCTCCCGGAGCAGTTCTGAGTCCTCTCTTCGTTTATTGTCTTATTGCACCCCACGTCATGCTTGTTATGTTTTACCTTACCAACAAAATTTAGAGACGGATTTCTATTCAGGTGAAGGGTTACAACCCCGGTCCTTGTTTGGTTTAAGGGTTGTGACCTGGCTACTTGAATGGTTTCCTCGTACTCTATTATGACTGTTGTTATTCTTTTATTATCAAGCTCTTTTGTAACCACTTTTAATATGTATTTCGGATATGCTGATTTTAGTTCTTAAGTGAAGCCTCCTTTGTGGCACTTGCTCTTTCTGGGATCTGACCCAATTGGTTTTGTTTGGCCAGATTTCGGAGCAGCTCCAGAGGATCTATCGACTTTCCAGCCCGATGGTGACCACCAGGCGTAACCAAGGCAACTAGTGGGTTTATTTTTGGCTCTCCCACTCTATTGTAAAATTTTTATTTTGAGGCATTTAGCCGACGAGCATCTGTTAGCTCGTATTGTATACCTTATTACTGTCTGCCTACGGGCTGTAACGTGATTGACAGATCCTAGGGTTGATCATGTATGACTAAACTCTTGCTAGTCCTCACATTTTGTAACGACTAGCTTCATGATCAGCTGAATATGTAATGTTTGGGATGCCTTACTATTGTATATTTGGTGATCTTACATCTTGTAACTTTACTTGCTTGCTTGAGATTGAGACAATAGGCTTGTTCTTGACCTTAAGAGACTGTTGGCTTGTAGTAAACCCTCATATATTTAGACAACCGTGACCGTATAGTGAGGTGGATTCCATTTTATTATACGTAGCTGGCTATGTATGCCCCCGCTCTCCAGTATTCTGGTTCTGGGGTGTTACAGTAGTATTCGGAATCCAATATGGCCATACCTGATGGACTAGTTATTCTGTCGAAGACAGAAGTTCTCACCAGTATTGTCACAACCCGCTCCCGAATAATTGGACATGAGTCGGACACGCCCAGCCTATGTTGGAAGACTCAATATAGTAAGTTGTACCAAGCTAGGAAAACTAACAAGTCAATATGAATAAGTACAAATCATAGCATCTACAAACGATCCCACAAAGATCACCATAATCTACAACTCCATATAACGTAAAGGTACCAGAGTCAACAGGATTAAAATACGCTATGAACTCTAAGAAAACAATATCTAGGAGTAAAGCTAAACAGTCTAAACCTGAAGCCTCTAGCTAAGTCATGTCTCCATCCTGTACAGCTAAGATCCCGGGCTCTGGCCCATAAGGTAGAACAATATCCTACAAGTACACCTACAATATATCCAGTCAGGAGCAAAGTACTGTCCTAGGTAATGAACAAGAACATCATGCTATGAAAAATGTACAAGAGAACATGTAAAGCACACAAAAGTACATGAATGTAAAGTACAGGAAATAATATACAAGAATGTAAACCATGAACCTGAAGTACAAGACATGACATGTGCACAATGTTTGAAATACAACTAGCATATGTGACCGGCTGGGTAAGTACAGAAATAAGAACAAGAGCACAGGAATAATGGTACGGCTTAGGGCCCACGTGCACGGTGAGAGGCCTAAGCTATCAACATGAATTTTTGATCTCTGGGTTTGGTCACATAGCTAGTGTATTTTCCCTCTCCGACCACAAGTAAGTACAAGAACATGAAAGTACAGGAGAACATGATATCGTGTCATGACGTATCACAAAAAAAGCACAGGATATGAATGTAAATGAACATAAACCATATAAGAGACATAATATATGGAATAATGTAATCCTTTGGTAGCTAGAGAGATCATGAGTGTTGTAAGCCAATTGGCATTGTTTATGAGTTGAGCTACTCAATGCCTTTGTAACCAAAGTTCATTATCAATAAAAGAGATTCTTATTATATAGTAAGTTTCCTTCCACTACGAATGCTATCAATTTCAGGTAAAGTTATGTGAATCTATCATCTTGCCTTTCACGAGCGCAACTCCAGGCTCGTACGGCATCACGTCCTAGCGAGGATAATTGATTCGGGTGAAATTTAGCGAGGACGAGCAATTTTTCTGGTCGGGGCATGACAAGTTGGTATTCGAGCAGTTATATCCTTCGGACCGTGAACGAATCTCTTTGACCCTTGAGTTGCTTCCGCTATCAAAATCAGTTGACTATGAGTTGCTTCCAAATCGCATGACTCATGAATCTGCTCGATGCTGCATTAGATGTTCCATACAATAAGTCTGTATTATGTGCATACGTCTGCTACAAGTATGTCATAACTATCACACTATCTCCGATTGCCATCGAAGAATGTTGGTTGCACGAAGTGCAATGAGCTATGAAATATTGGTTACCCGAAGTGCAACAAGTTACGAGTCGTTGGTTGCACGAAGTGCAACGAATAAGGGGATGTTGGTTCCATAAAATGCAATGAGTTACACATTGTTTGTTGCACGAAGTGCAACAAGTCGTGAGATGTTCGTTGCATCGGTGCAATGAGTTGATATATGGGATGATGCGTGTTATATGGCTATGCGAAAGCATAGCGAATGTGTTAAACGAAATTGAGTAAGAAACTTTGAGTATCGGGAATGAGTTATTGCATGAGTTGAAATAAATGGGATTAAGAAATTGCGGAGCGATATGAGCAAGTCGAGTTGGCCGCTAGTCGAACTTGAGTAAGGCAAACTTGTAAGTTGGCCGAGTTGAATCGAGTTTCGAGGTAGGCGAACGTGTATATTGGCTGAATGTCACGTTGAGCCTTGAGTTAGCGAATGTTGCATTATGATCAAGTGTAATCACCATGGCACGGTTAGCTCTGAATGAATGTCAAACTTGAACGAACGATAGTGCACGTTAGCTAAGTTGTTGTTCCCAACTCGGATAAGCGAACGCTAAATTCGAGGTCGGAAAGGATTGCCATGGATGGTTAATTTGAAAATAGATGTCGGACCTATGTGGAGTGTAATGTCAAGTAGTGACTAAATTTAGAGTGGTATATGCAATACCACTTGTGCGATAAGTGCAGTGAAGCATTGTATCGATAATGGTAGGCTCGATTTCTGAGTGGTATATACAATACCACTTGGTGATAGCTACATCAAATCGTTTGGTGACTTGTAATCGATTGCGTCAAGACGATTGTGTCGATTGTGATAAGTTTGTCCACAACGGACGAAATATTACCGAGACTCGAGTGGGAATGATTCTGTAGGAGGCGATGCAATTATGCTTTAATGAATTGAGTTAGAACGATCAGACGTGGACTCGCATCAATGGTTGATGAGTCGAACGAGAACTCGTTGGGTGTAAGCCGAAAGATAGGCTGAGAATAACGAGGGAATTTTGTGTTGAGAAAATAATTAACTCGATCAGAATTGAGTAGAGTTAATACAAAGACTTGTTCGAAATGAGTTGGTTAGATACGAAGAGTCATGCAAACAAATTTGAGTTAGCACGAAGAGTCGTTAGCACGATCTTGAAGTACGAGTTGTGAATACGATAATGGGTATAAAGAATTGAAATCGTGTCGCTCGATGGTGATAGTTAGCAAGATACGACTAGGTGGATCTTGATGCGTGTGAGACTTGATTCGTATTCGAGTTTGGATAATAATAGTGATTACAATGAATTGGATTTTATGAAAAAGGAGGATGTTCAGGTTATGCACATCAATAATGGTATTCAGGCGTATCAAAGATGATATGCAATAACTTGAGAATACTCTGATCGAATAAACAAAATTTATGTTGAGCATTGTTGTTGGATGAATAAAAAGCAAGTTAAATTGATGTCACTTCGGATGATAACGGTGGAAATCCTTCCAAGAATCTGAGAATAGATCGATATATTACTTGGGATGAAAATGAAAGTAGCTTGATTGTTTCGATGATAACCACAACGTTGACATTCTTGTCTTGTGTGAGCTCAACTCCAGTCTTGCACATGCGTCATGCCGGATTAGGACGATCATTCTGTGGGAGCGCTGGTATAGTGATTCATGCCCAGCAGGATGATCGAACTGCGGGAGATCTGGGTGTGGCAATTAGATTTTTGACTTGTGGTATGATGCGAAGATGAATTAGAGGATTATGCGATGAGCATATAGTGTGTCAGATATTGACCATGGATAGATAGACTCGTACTCGAGGCGAACAAATGTTACTTGGTAAGCGACATTGTTAACAGTCGTGCATGAGTGATTCGGATAGTAACGGCACATCAGTTGCACGGATAGGATGAGATATGTGGATTGAAAGGATTATGTCGGATCCGATAAAGTCCATAGGAATTGTCGAAAATTGATTTGGCTCCAAATAGGATATAACATGGTTCGTAGTAACTGTCCCTCGTTGATGACCTTCAATTATCGAGCGTAGCTTCGGGGCAGCTGACCCTAGAAGACTTGGCTGCCATGTAACCTCCGTAAACCGAATTTTGGATTTTTTTTTTTCCAAATTTTTGTATTTTTGTATTTTCTAATTTTCCTAAATCTTATAAATCGTGGATTCTAAATATGAAACGTATTTTCGATCATATAAATATTATCGATATTTTGTTGGACCATTGGTTTTATAAAGCTATTATATGCGAGATTTTATCCTAATTAATTTTCCTGCTCGTTTCTTAAATTTATATAAGTCATAAAATATTTTGACTTTGAGTAAAGAAAGAGTTGACAAAATATATTTTTTAAATGAATATATACATACATATATATACATATATATATATATATATATATATATATATATATATATATATATATATGTATATATATATATATATATATGTATATATATATATATATGTATATATATATATATATGTATATATATATATATATATGTATATATATATATACATATATATATATATACATATATATATATATATATATATATATATACATATATATATATATATATATATATATATATATATATATATATATATATATATATATGTATATATATGTAAAAAAAAAAAAAATATATATATATATATATATATATATATATATATATATATATATATATATATATAGCTAACATTTAGTAAACAAAGGATAAGCAGTTAGTGTTACTAGTTACTAGTTTTCACTATTTTTCTATATTATTATAAATTACAAGTGTGCCATTAGGATTCCTACTCTACCCTATATACTGGGGACTCCCCAATGTTTACATGGAATCCCAAACCCCGTACAAACTTACAGTCGCCAACTCCATACCTACCCTACTTGCCCAACAGCATTCACTGTCTCGGCCATCTCCCTTGGATCCACCCCGACCTCCTTCGACTGCTACGGTTATCGACTACTGCTAGCACTCCTCCATTTTCACCACAACCGCCACTCCGGCGACCACCACCACAGTGCCTCACCATCCGACATCAAGCCCCTACCGCCAGCAACACAAGCACTACCTGCAAATACCATCTACACTCATTGTGGCTCCAGTGCTACCCTCGGTAAGCCCCATCGTCTCCCCTTCTTCCTCCTCTCTTTGATTCGTAGGGATTTAAAAATATTCCTTTTGGGAACGGATGAGAAAAAAATAGGTTCGTTTAATGGCAGCAGAGAGCCACCCCCTTCTTTTTTGTATATTAATTAATTTGGTATGTTAATTAGGGATTTAAGATTTATTAGTGATTAATACGCTGTTATGTTAGTAATTAGGTTTTATTGATTAGGAAGGATGGTTAAATGTATTATTAGTGAGTTATTTTGGGCTAAAAAATTATATTGGTCGAGCTTTAAGCCTTTTGGTTTTCAAAATGATAATTTTAAATATTTATTGGAATTGGGCTTAGCCTGTTCACAGATTACAGATTATGGGCTGAAATTTTATATTTCATATAAATTTCAGTCATGCTTAAAAAGTATATGCAAATAATATAGTGTACACGTATATTCGAATGTATGAGTATATGTATATATATTTTCAATTATTAAATATTATTTTAAGCCAATGATTTATGGGTTAAATATTAGGGTTTTGAATAGAATGTATTTGAGCCCTATATTATTAAGTTAAATACTTTGAGTTGGAGATTTAGTTTAAAATAGTTTTCAATACTTTCAATTTATGTATTTATCCAAAAATATTATGATTAATAAAATATAGTTTCTAATATTATAAATAATTTTTCAAAATAGTTATACATATATAGCTACGCTATTTCCCTTAAAATCATAAGTCGCGACTATTATAGTCATTTCTTATTTTTTTGGTTCGATTATCGTGTCGAACTCTGATTTTGGGCTTCTATATACCAAACTAGGCTATTTAGACTATTCTGGACCTAATGGAACTGCCTGTGACGTCGTTTGGGACCATGTTGTGTAGCATAGCATCGTTACCTATTCCGTGTCGATACGATCGTATCGTGCACGTCGACTCTAGCTAAATTGAGGCGAGTACATTCTCTGATAGTTTTTATTACCTTGATATTTACTATAATATCAGTTTGTAGAATTATGCTTGATTCCTGACACAAGAGTACACGGATTAGTATAGTTTAGATCCCATTATGAGATGTTACTCCTTGTTATCCCGGTATACTGGTACATATCTCGTTATTGTTCTTGTACTTGTATAGGCACCGATTCCTAAGGGAATTTGTTACCCTCTTAGATAATCCCATGTTGTAACGTGATATGTTTGGATCTATTATACTAGTCGGGGAATAGAGAGATATTAGGAGATTATGTGATCATACCCTACTTGTTTACTCACTTGTGCATAGCTCACCCTCGCCACACGTAGGGTGTAGCCTGACCTTACTTGTACATGTGCATAGCTTCCATGTATGGTCGGCCTGATTCCAGGTTCACCTGTGCTTGTACTTGTGCATAGCCGGTCATATAGATAGTCTGATCCTAGTCCCAAGTCGATCACATAATAAACTAATATCTCATGGTACTGTTCAGTAGTAGTACATGTTCTATTCCAGATTATTATCTATTGTTACACTGTACTCCTAATTACTTATAGTATATTATTACCATAACATGCTCACATGATTTTTCTATTTTTCTACTGTTCATTTCTACTTATCCATCATGCATTTCATTGCTTACTGTTACTTATAGTTTTTGTCAATTTAATAGAACTGCTATTAGTTTATGTAATTCGCTCCAATCATGACTGGATAACCATATTTTTAGGAGTTGTTATGCCCTACATTCTTGGACTACATGATGATGCTAGCTGAGACAGATTCTCGATGTTCCATTTACCGTGAGTTGACTTTTGGGAGATCTAGGCCATTATTCCTCTTAGATGTGTATTCGTTATCGGATTTGTCTCCGATACATTCTTGTCACATATGATATTTTGTAGACTCTAGTTGATTCAGGGTTATTGCTGTTATTCTTATTCATATATACATTAGTCGTATGTGATTTGAGTACTTGTTGTCATCATAGAGCATAAATATTATAGATATTTATTAGGTACTTGACAGCGTTCTACCGTCGATAATGTGGCGTAGGCTGGGCGTGACCCACGTATTCGTGCCCGAATATCCAGGTGCAAATTTTAACACATTTTTTATGGTGGCCCATACAGGTCAGTCTTTGCAACTAATATGAAGTCATGGTAGTACATAGGCTTAGTCGTACTACTGTGAGCCTATCCTAGGATTAGGAATTGAATCATAGAATATTCTAGGAGTTTTGGTACTCAATCACATATTAGGATCTCTTGATAGATTCCAGGGATGACCCCTGAGAATCTTACTTCAAAAACTCTGTTGAATCTATTTTCACCTACTTTTGCTCATCCTGATTTTTGAATATGTGTCCGTTGCTGAACCCGATTCTTGCATTAAGGTGGGTCTTATGGACTCTGGAATGAACAAGAGAGTAGAAGTTGAACTTACAACCATTCGGGTTGAGAAGAGAAATGGTTAGCCAATCTTATAGATGAAGGTCGAGAATTATTTTTAGGTTATATTCAGGAACCTTAAATTTTGACCTAGATATTACATTTTGGGCTTTAGAGTTTGTCGAAATAGGTTTGAGAAATAAACGAAAGATAACAAATTTAAAGAAACATGGATTATATAGTCAGGCCGAGAATGATTTATATGTGAGTTATAAATTGAAGATTAGAGGATAGTATTGT
>JANAVB010044619.1:10332264-10342794 GCA_029216955.1 Iris pallida
GGGTGCGCTCTTAACTTATAACCTGTGATTCATAATTAATCTTGGTACTGGATAACTTGATAGTGGCCCGTGGCGGCGCACTCCTGACTTGTAACCTGTAACTTGTAACTTGTAACTTGTAACTTGTAACTTGTAACTTGACTTGACTTGATGCTGTTGTGATGGCTAGCTCGACTCGCATAATCAACTCTGACATCGTGGGTGTTCATTCTTGCTGCTTTGTGCAATCCATTTGTCTTGTCTTATCTTGTCTTGCATCATGTCTAGGACGTGACTCCCTGGTTACCACGGTCAGGGATTCACACTGAATATGGATTAGGCTAATGACTAGATCAAACTATAGTTCATAGAGAATTTCCAGTCACAGGCGATCTCGTTATCTGGGTGCTTTAATGGACTTGTAGCCTGCCGACGAATAGGGCACATTCCAGCACACTGTCATGTGTTGTACCCTCTAAGTCACCTAAGGGTATATCGTCTCCTGGACGATGTACCCAACCATACTCTCAACCCGCGGAAGGATAACTGGATAGTCTGCAGGGCTTGGGACTGGGAAGTTCTCATTTGCATCTTGTTAGTAATTAGGCTTGTGATAACCCTAGTTAGTTAAGTAGTAAGCCGTAGTATTTGCTTGGCCGCTTGTGAATGGATGGTGTCCAGCCTTGTCTAAGTCTCGTCTAGTCCCAGTACCTGGTACTCCTGTACATGATTGTTTTACTTATCTTTAACAATAAATGGGTAGAGACAAGGTGCTATTCAGCCGAAGGGTTACAACCCCGGTCCTTGTTTGGTTTAAGGGTTGTAACCTGGCTCCCGGAATGGTTCCACGTCCCTAGTCGTTTATTGTCCTGTTGTACTCTTTATTACTTGTACTTTTCTTCCATTTTCTTATGTTCTGATATGCTGGCTTTTGTTCTTATTTCGTGGCCTCCTTGTGGCACTTGCTCTTTCTGGAGTTTAACCCAGCTAGTTTTGTGTGGCCAGATTTCATAGCAGTACCCGAGGATCTACCGAACCTCCAGCCCAATGGTGGCGACTAGAAGGAACCCGGGCTACGAGTGCGTTTTCCATTTTGTTTCACTCACTTCATTGTAAAATTATTCTTTTGAAGCATTTAGCCGACGAGCACCTGTTAGCTCGATGCATATTTACTTACTGTCTGTCTACGGGCTGTAACATGATTGACAAATCCTAGGGTTGATCATGTATGACTTAACTCTTCCTAGTCCTCGCATTTTGTACGACTAGCTTCATGATCAGCTGAATATGTAATATTTGGGACGCCTTTTATTGTATATTTGGTGGTCTAACATCTTGTAATTATATTACTTGCTTGAGATTGAGACAATAGGCTTAACCTTAAGAGACCGTTGGCTTGTAGTAAACCCTCATATTTAGACAGCCGTAACCGTATAGCGAGGTGGATTCCATTTCAATATACGTAGCTGGCTATGTACGCCCCCGCTCTCCAGTATCCTGGTTCTGGGGCGTAACATGGTTTAAGTGGTGGCCCATGCAGGTCTTGGCATTCAAGAATGTGAGGGTTTACCTAATAGATGTCTCAATCAGTATTTGCCCTTGATCTCTGCTCGTATCTTCAAATCCCTGAGAATCTTGACCTGATCACATGCTTGTATCGTTGATCTGTCCTGGTCCTTCTTTATTGTTTTCTATGTCGTCTTCTTTAGCGGCATTGTTCTTGGACCTGCCGATCAGCAAGGCGGAGCAACTCCCGTGGACCAGCAACCCGGAGATCAAGCCCAGCATTCCGGAGTAGCCTCCAGAGTTGTACCTACTGGAGGAGAGCCACCAATTCAGCCCATCCAGCCTGCAGAGCCTGATAATGGCACTTTGGTGGGTCTCATCAGATCCCTATTAGCTTTCCAGGATTGTCGCGGAGATGCCTTGCACCAGGCGATGGCAGACGCTTTGACCAGAGGCGGTCATCCAGGGAACAGCGCGGCCAACACTTCAAGCGCTTGAACCCTCCATTCTTCGACGACAGCGAAGATGCGATTGCCGCGGACGCTTGGCTTCAGGATACCGAGGTGGTTCTGGAAGCAGCTAGGACACCTGAGAATGAGAAGGTGGCGGTGGTATGCCTGTAGTTGCTAGACTTAGCTCGCAGTTGGTGGACGGTACAGGCCGTGGGATTAGCGACGCCAGTTGCTTGGGCGGTGTTTAGAGAAAGATTCCATATGAAGTATTTCGATGTTGTAGCTCGGTACGACCTGCAGACGAGGTTACCAACTTGAAGCAAGGAGGCAGAATGGTCGACGGTTATGCATCTGAGTTTTCTAGACTCAGTAGGTTTGCCCCCACCTTGGTGGCAACCAAGTTTGATAGGGCCCAGCGGTTCCAGCAGGGGCTGCATTTGGAGATCTTGTTGGCAGTTGAGCAGTTCGAGCACCAGACGTTTGATGCAGTATTGAGGGCAGCTAGGAGGTACGAGTACACCTTCCAGAGGATCGTGGATAGAACCGGAGGTAGTAAGCGGTCCCACAATCAGATGCACCAATCATCAGCTCCAGCCCCGGCAGCTAGGGATTTGACCATTGGAACTCCAAGGCAGGCGGCCTCAGTGACGTCGGTTCAACATTCAACCCCGACGTACCCGCAGCAGCAGAAGCAGAAGCAGACTTCCATGATAGGATGTTCTCATTGCGGGAAGCCAGGGCACGTGGTAGCAGATTATCGCAGGGCACAGGGATTGTGTCTGGCTTATGGAGCGGCAGATCACAAGATAGGGGCCTGCCCGAATAGGGGTAGTTCATCCTCTTCCAACCTAACCAGTCCGTCGGTTAGGGAACCAGCACCTATGCAGCAGTAGCAGTACCCGAGGCCATTGTTGCCTCAGGCACAGGCATTTCATCAGCAGAACCAGCAGCAGTATACCCAAGCCCAAGTGCAGAGCAGGCAGAGAGGTTTCCAGCAGAGGGGACCCGCAGCCAGAGGACAAGGCCAGGCGATGATGATGGCTATGGAAGAAGAAGTTGCACCAGGTGAGGTAGTGGCATGTACTATTATCGTCAACTCCTCTCCAGCATCGGTATTATTTGATTCTGGTGCATCGCATTCATTCATGTCTGCACGATTCGCGACACGGATAGGATTGGAGCCCGAGTCATTATCAGTGAGGCTCAATATACTTACTGGTAATGGTCTTATGGGAGTAGATCGAGTGTTTTCCTCGTGTCGGATCCTAGTTAGCGGTAGAGAGTTCCCCGCTAGATTTATAGAGTTTCCTATGGCAGACTATGATGTAGTCTTAGGCATAGATTGGCTGAGGAACCAGTATGCTAGGATAGACTGCCATGTTGGCAGGGTTATCTTTAGTATTCCAGGCGAGCCAGAGTTTTTATTTTCTAGAGACGCAGTGGAGCCATCTTCCCCAGTATTGCGGATGGCAGTAGCAGCAGTACAGTTTCCCCGAATAGTTGAAGAGTTTCCAGATGTCTTTCCAGAGGAACTTCCAGGGATGCCGCCAAAGAGAGAGATCGAGTTCACTATAGACTTGATCCCCAGGACAGCACCAGTATCAGAGCGAGTCTACAGGATGGCGCCTTCAGACTTGGAGATTTTGTACAAGATGATTGAAGAACTCAGGACCAAGGGATTCATCCGTGCAAGTGGATCGCCTTGGGAGCCCCGATGCTTCTTGTGAAGAAGAAGGATGGTACGTCCAGGTTATGTATAGATTATCGTACCTTGAACTCAGTGACAATCAAGAACAGATACCCTCTCCCGAGGATAGACGACTTGTTTGATCAACTCAAAGGGGCTTCAGTGTTCTCGAAGATAGACTTGCGGTCAGGATACCACCAGATCAGAGTCAGAGAGGAGGACATCCCGAAGACAGCTTTCTGATCTAGATATGGACATTGGGAGTTTCTTGTTATGCCATTCGGAGCAACCAATGTGCCAGCCGTATTCATGGACCTCATGAATCGTATTTTCATGCCTTACTTGGATCAGTTCGTGATCGTGTTCTTAGATGACATCCTGGTCTACAGCAAGAGCGAAGTAGAGCACGAGCAGCATCTCAGAATCGTCCTTCAGACGCTTAGGGAGCATCAGTTGTACGCCAAGTTCAGTAAATGCGAGTTCTGGCTTGATCGTATTTCATACTTGGGTCATATCATTACCCGAGGAGGAGTGGAAGTAGATCTCCAGAAGATTGTGGCTATCGAGACATGGCCAGTACCTAGCTCAGTGGCAGAGGTTCGCAGCTTCCTTGGATTAGTCGGCTACTACCCGCGATTCATTTCAGATTTTGTAGGGATTTCGGCGCCGATGACTCAGTTGACCCGCAAGGATGTGTAGTTTGCTTGGACAGCAGAGTGCCAAGAATTATTTGAGAAGTTGAAGCGAGGTTTGATAACGACTCCCATTCTCACGCTTCCAGATGGGACCGGAGGATTCTCAGTTTATTGTGATGCTTCGGGCAGAGGTTTAGGATGTGTCCTGATGCATCATGGAAAGGTAATAGCTTATACGTCACGACAACTTCGTGATCATAAGAGAAATTACCCGACCCACGACTTGGAACTGGCAACAGTAGTGTTTGCACTTAAACTTTAGCGGCACTACTTGTATGGAGATAGAGTGGAGATATTTACTGATCACAAGAGCTTGAAGTATGTTTTCACCCAGAAGGACCTTAACATACTACAGAGAAGATGGCTCGAGCTATTGGTGGACTATGATGTAGATTTGCAGTATCACCCAGGGAAGGCCAACGTTGTAGCAGATACATTGAGCAGAGAGCCGGAGTTTATTTCCTAACGGCACAACCAGAGTTATTGGCAGATCTTCAGAATATGGGAATTGAAGTGGTTCTTCCTACCAACGTGGCGTCGATGACCAGTCTACCGGTTCAGTCCAGCATAGTTGAGAGGATCCGGATGGCGCAGTCTACAGATTCTAAGATTCAGCAGCTCAGAGCAGAGTGTGAGGCAGGAAGAAGGCCAGAGTTGTACATTCATGAAGATGGTACACTTCGACACGGCACTCGTCTTTGTGTACCCAGTGGAGATATCAGACAGGAGGTCATGGCAGAAGCTCACAGTTCACAGTATTCTATTCATCCTGGTGGTACGAAGATGTATAGAGATATTCGTCAGCATTTTTGGTGGAATGTCATGAAGAGGGAGATAGCCCAATTTATCTCTCGGTGTTTGGTTTGCCAGCAGGTTAAAGCTGAACATCAGAGGCCCGCTGGACTTCTTCAGCCCTTGCCGATTCCAGAATGGAAGTGGGAGCATGTGACCATGGATTTTGTGACTGGATTACCTAGATCCCCAGCTGGTCGAGATGCTATTTGGGTTATAGTTGACAGGCTCACGAAGGTGGCTCACTTTCTTCCGTTCAGAGTTGGTCAGTCGACGGCTCAGCTAGCAGAAATGTACCTCAGGCAGATTGTCAGGCTTCGTGGGGTGCCCGTCAGTATCACCTCGGATAGGGATTCAAGATTCACATCACACTTTTGGCGTAGCCTGCAGGAGAGTTTGGGAACTCACCTTCAGTTTAGCTCAGCTTATCACCCGCAGATGGATGGTCAGTCAGAGCGCACAATCCAGACTCTTGAAGATATGTTGAGATCTTGTACCCTTGACTTCGGTGGTTCGTGGGAGGATCACCTGTACCCGGTGGAATTCTCGTACAACAATAGTTACCAGTCCAGTATCCAGATGGCACCTTTCGAGGTCTTGTATGGCAGGAAGTACAGATCTCCGCTAGCATAGGACGACATCGGAGAGAGGCAGATGCATGGTCCAAAAATGATTGCCCAGACAGTTGAAGTGGTCAGAAAGATCAGAGATCGCCTTCGAGTGGCCCAAGATCGCCAGCACCATTGGGTCGATGCTCATCGGCGTCCCTTAGAATTTGCTATTGGCGACCATGTATTCCTTAGGATCTCGCCTAACCGCGGCATCATTCGTTTTGGCGTACAGAGAAAGCTTAGTCCTAGGTATATAGGGCCGTTCGATATCCTGGAGCGAGTAGGAGATGTATCATATCGTCTCGCTCTTCCGCCGTCGCTAAGAGAGGTGCATGATGTATTCTATGTATCCCAATTACGACGGTATATCCCGGACCCGAGCCATATCCTGGACCATTCAGAATTGGTTGTTGGTACCAACCTTTCGTATGAGGAGAGGCCCGTGTCTATATTGGACCGGAGAGAAAAGATACTCAAGAACAAGACTATTAGCTTAGTCCGTGTTGCTTGGGGTCATCACTCTCTAGGTGAGTCAACGTGGGAGTGTGAGAACGACATCCGATCGCGATATCCCGACTTGTTTGACTCGTAAGGTATAATGTCTTCCTTATGCCTTATGCTTTCCATCCCTTGCTTGCATGCGTGATTGTTTGATTGTTTGCTTAGTATAGCTTATTTGTGGATAGTATAGCTGGCTCTTACATCTCTAAGCATCTTGATTTAAATTTCGAGGACGGAATTCTTTTAAGGTGGGTAGAGTTGTAACTTTCGTATTTCGGAATACGTATTTTAATTAGGCTTATATGTATTTCGGACATGTATTTTATTTTTCCTGGATTTTGGCTTGTAATTTTATTCTGGCTCGACTTGCGGATTTTGGTTTTCTCGTAAAATGGGTTTTTGGACCTGGCGTGGTTTTATTTTATGGAGAAGGAATTGGTTTGGTTTGGTTTGGTATGCATTGGACCACAGTTAGCTAACCTCCACCCTCAACACAACATACCCTCCCTCATTAAAACCCACCTAACTTTCTCTCTCCTCACAACTTCCATTAATTTTCGTCATCTTCTTCTTCCTTCCTCCACCAACACCATAGGCAAGTGCACCTTGCCACTACATAAGAACCCTATTTTATTTGTCCATTAGTTAGATTAGGCCATGGTGAACAACATTAGAACTTGGTATTTTGTGATTTGGAGCTTCCATTTTTCTAGATCTAAGTTTTAACCATTTTCGAATTTTCTTGGTTTTGATCTATTAAACTTAGATTTTTTTTTCCTTGTTTTGAGGCTTCCGTGTGGAAGAGAATTCAATTTTACACAAGTTAGAACTTTAAAAATCCAAATTTGGTTTTGTTTTGGCAAAGATATGAAGATTTAAAATTTGGTGTTCTTGGGGTTTTCCTCTCGGCCAGATGGAGAAGATGATCCTCGGCCAGCGCTCTTTAACGCATGGCCGAATTGCGCAACTCCTCGGCCAGCACATTGCGCTGGGCTGACCCGCGCTGGCGCTCTTTAGCTCCAGTGCCTTCCTTCCATTGCCGTGCTTGACCGCAGCGCAGCTCGCTTCCCAGCGCGCTTGACCCTAGCGCAGTTCGCTCCTCAGCGTAACCCAATCCTGCGCAGCTCACATCCTGCGCAGCTCACTTCCAGTGCGGCTTGGCTCCAGCGCAACCCAATTCTAGCGCAGCTCGACCCTGCACAGCTCGCTCCCAGCGCAATCCGACCCAGCGCAAGCCGACTCTGGCGCAACCCAACCTCAGCGCAGTCCATTCCCCCAGCGCAATCTGATCCCCAGCGCAAACCTGTTGCCCATGGTGATTTGGTTTTATTTCCTTGGACTTGGCTTCTCTTTTGTGGATTGGAGTTTTGAGATCTTGTTCCACACAACACGACTGTCTCGACCCAACACGACCTGACACGGTTTTTGGTGTTTTGCTTATGACTAGTACGGTTTTCGTGAATTTGTGATTTATGATCCTAGTGCTATTCTGATCTTCTTGATAGTGACCCGATGGGGTGCGCTCTTAACTTGTAACCTGTGATTCATAATTAATCTTGGTACTGGATAACTTGATAGTAGCCCGTGGCGGCGCACTCCTGACTTGTAACCTGTAACTTATAACTTGTAACTTGTAACTTGACTTGACTTGATGTTGTTGCGATGGCTAGCTCGACTCGCATAATCAACTCTGATACCGTGAGTGTTCATTCTTGCTGCTTTGTGCAATCCACTTATCTTGTCTTGTCTTGTCTTGTCTTGTCTTGTCTTGCATCATGTCTAGGACGTGACTCCCTGGTTACCACGGTCAGGGATTCACACTGAATATGGATTAGGCTAATGACTAGATCAAACTATAGTTCATGGATAATTTCCAGTCACAGGCGATCTCGTTATCTGGGCGCTTTAATGGACTTGTAGCCTGCCAACGAGTAGGGCACATTCCAGCACACTGTCATGTGTTGCAACCCTCTAAGTCACCTAAGGGTATATCGTCTCATGGGCGATGTACCCAACCATACTCTCAACCCACGGAAGGATAACTGGATAGTCTGCAGGGCTTGGGACTAGGAATTTTTCATTTGCATCTTGTTAGTAATTAGGCTTGTGATAACCCTAGTTAGTTAAGTAGTAAGCCGTAGTATTTGCTTGGCCGCTTGTGAATGGATGGTGTCCAGCCTTGTCTAAGTCTCGTCTAGTCCCAGTACCTGGTACTCCTGTACATGATTGTTTTACATATCTTTAACAATAAATGGGTAGAGACAAGGTGCTATTCAGCCGAAGGGTTACAACCCCGGTCCTTGTTTGGTTTAAGGGTTGTAACCTGGCTCCCGGAATGGTTCCACGTCCCTAGTCGTATATTGTCCTGTTGTACTCTTTATTACTTGTACTTTTCTTCCATTTTCTTATGTTCTGATATGCTGGCTTTTGTTCTTATTTCGTGGCCTCCTTGTGGCACTTGCTCTTTCTGGGGTTTGACCCAGCTGGTTTTGTGTGGCCAGATTTTGGAGCAGCACCCGAGGATCTACCGAACCTCCAGCCCAATGGTGGCGACTAGAAGGAACCCGGGCTACGAGTGGGTTTTCCATTTTGTTTCACTCACTTCATTATAAAATTATTCTTTTGAGGCATTTAGCCGACGAGCACCTGTTAGCTCGATGCATATTTACTTATGTCTGCCTACGGGCTGTAACATGATTGACAAATCCTAGGGTTGATCATGTATGACTTAACTCTTGCTTGTCCTCGCATTTTGTACGACTAGCTTCATGATCAGCTGAATATGTAATATTGGGACGCCTTTTATTGTATATTTGGTGGTCTAACATCTTCTAATTATATTACTTGCTTGAGATTGAGACAATAGGCTTAACCTTAAGAGACCGTTGGCTTGTAGTAAACCCTCATATCTAGACAGCCGTGACCGTATAGCGAGGTGGATGCCATTTCAATATACATAGCTGGCTATGTACGCCCCGCTCTCCAGTATCCTGGTTCTGGGGCGTGATGCAGTACTCCGCCATTTCACCATAGCCACCACTTCGGCGACCACCACCACAGTTCCTCACCATCCGACATCAAGCCCTACCGCCAGCGACACAAGCACACCTGCAAACACCCATCCACACTCTATGTGGCTCTATGCCACCATCGCCATCAACCACCGCAGTAACCCCCACTCGGCCAACACAATCTCCCGCAACACCATGCCACCAATCAACCCACGCCATCCCGACGCACCGTCATCCACAGCACTGCCACATCAAAAGAGAGAGAGAGAATAGAAAAAGAGGAGAAGCGAGACCTAACTGTTCCCACCGCGACCAGGTCGACCTCGCGCGTTGCCGGCGATACCGATCTGCCCACGCAGCCTCTGACCTTCTATGTATGGCCGACGACTGGGCCTACCTAGTTCCACATCCCCCCAACTGTTGTCACGCCCCGATTTGTAAAGTCTTTTATTCACATTTTATCTCTTGGAATCGATCGTCCTCGCTTGGGCGTGATGTCGTACAAGTCTGGTATTGTACTTGTACAAGGCAAAGATGGTACATAATTGATTATTCTTCAAATAGGAACACATCACAGCGGCAGAAGCGATAAATTGTTAGTGGGACATCTTTCTCATAGAAGTACGTCCTTCTTTATAGCGCGGGAGAAAAAGAGTAACTTGAAGCCACATAGAGATATATAGAACTTTATTCTCTTTATTGAAAATTGAAGAAGAGTACAAGACTCGTACTGAAGTACAATATTTACAACAATCTCACTTTACATTGAAAGTCACTGAACAATGCTATACAGCTTACATTTGATATTTGGATACATTGGATTACAACTCGATAACCGACTTGGCTTACAATCTCACTGGTACAATTGATAACAAGTTCCATACATTATGCCCTTTTATAAACAGAAGACATCATCTTGTGCAAGGAGAGCTTCTGTATGCCCAACAAATCTTCGATGCCGCGGGACCAATCAAGCCAATCTTCATGTGTAGAACATTCCAAGACGAGCAGCAACCTGCCCACAAAACGTGGGTCAGCACATCATCTATGTACTGGCGAGCAGAATCCAACCCACTCGCCTAAACCAACACTAACTGGTCATTTTAGCAAGCATTTAATAGAATGATCTTTCTACTTGGGCCTAGCATCCGTTACAGTTCTTGAGCAGAAAACATTGAAGTAAACATGTCTTAGCATGGTATAGATTTCTTTGTGTAAGGCATCATCTAAGCAACATTGAGTTAACATGTTGAACATATTATGGAATACTTTCTGAAGGCATCGTTTAGCATACTT